>ONZH01009465.1:25000-218155 GCA_900303285.1 Rhinella marina
ATTCAAAGAAGTGAAATGTAATTAAACTAAAAACAAAACCACAATTCTGCTTTTGCCGTTGTTGCATCTCGCTCAGCGGATATCTGATTTGGGGAAAGAACAGTGTGCGTAAGGTGTGCCCACACAGCCCGGCTGTCAGTCCTTGGAGGCAGAAACTTCCACTGCCGACCAAATGTCATAAAATGTCACCTGTTATACGGAGAGCAGATAGTGACGCTTCCGCCCTGAGGATCTGATCGCAGAGGAAGAGCATTTACATATCTATCTGCTGTGACGTTACATAACCTCATATACGTTGTCTGATGTGTGAAATGTGCAGCGTGGGAGCCGTGGTCGGGTAGGAGGGCACATTGATGACTCTGCCTTTTTAATACAGTAAATTCTGTATGTTTGCACCTGAGGTGAAGATCCTGTACCTTGTATTTTACGTCCTGGCTCAGCACAGTCACTAAAATTCAGGTCCCGGGGTCAATGACTATGAATGTGCACGCTACATATTACAAGAGCGCAGTGCCAGGAGTGTTTGTAGCCTTTTTTCTGCCTGTGGCAAAAATGGAAATATAACCTGACCCCAGACATCGGGCAAGTGTCACACCTCATGGCTGGTGCCACCCCGATCATTGGTGGAATTAAATGCAGTCGGTATAACCAGGGAAGCCCTTAAAAAGACAACCTGTTGGCCCTCATGAAATGTCTGTTTTAGTAAATACCCCAAAAAATAGTAACACCAGAGCTTCTTAGTACTCTACATGGTAATGTACCTCTGTTATCACTAAAGCCTCATTCACACGTCAGTGTTTTGGTCAGTGATTTCCATCAGTGATTGTGAGCCAAAACCAGGACTGGAGCCTCCACAGACATAAGGTATAAGGGAAAGGACTGCTCCTGTTCTGTGCTTAGAGTCGCACCTGGTTTTGGCTCAAAATCAATGATGGAAATCACTGACCGAACACTGACGTATGAATGAAGCATAAGGGACCGTTCAGACGTCCGTGTTGCGGATCCGCAAAAATATGGATGCCGACCATTGTGTGTTTTCCGCAATTGCGGACAAGAATAGGACATGTTCTTTTTTTCGTGATGCTGTGGCTGTCCGCTATCTAATGCTAACCATTGAAATGAATGGGTTCGCATCTATTCCGCTAAATTGCGGAATAGATGCGGACCCATTCACACGGTTGTGTGAACGGGCCCTAAGGCTGAGTTCACACTTCAGTTATATCCATCAGTTATTGTGAGCCAAAACCAGGTGCAGGTCAAAAACACAGAACAGGAGCAGATCTTTCCATTATACCTTATCTCTGAGTAGCTTCACTACTGGTTTTGGAAATAAATGACCAAATAACTGGCGTGTGAACTGATGTGACAACCGGGTGTTATTATTCCCCCTGTCAAAGGTATTATGTGTCCATGCAAAGCCTGCCGCGGTCGGCACTGATTGGATACTGTCAGACTATGTAGAGACACAACCCAACTGCTAACGCCCAGATATCTGTTTATATATTTCTAGAAGGGATAACAGAGGAACCCTCTGATAAGTTGGGGTCCCAGAAATCCCTAGACCCTGGTCCATCAGTGAGGTGGTCGTATCCAGCCACAGACTGAAAGGAGAGGTGGCTACCTATGTGCAAGCCTTTTCTTACTGTAACTCATAGAGTTGAATACCACGGCCAGGGGGTCACTCCAGTCAGCATTAGAGTGCTGGTTCGGGGACTCCCATTCTCTCCATTGATGAGGGTCTTGAGCTGGGGGCTCTACCAAATACAGCCCATGAACAAGAGCGGCTCTGTCAGTAATTGCTCCAGGACTGCATGCAAACGTAGATGAGGGCCAAGATTTAATACGCCTTCTTCCTTTTCTTTAAGGGTGGACAGGAACAAGGACAAACAAATCAGTGCACAAGAAATGCAGCGCTGGATCATGGAGAAAACTGAAGAGCATTTCCAGGAGGCCGTAAAGGAGAACAAGCTTCATTTCCGGGCTGTAGATCCAGACAACGATGGTAAGTAATGACTCTACTGTCCTCGTACAGTCATAAATCAGTGCTGGATTACCAACCATTCCTGATTATTGGACGGTCATCTGTAAAAACTTATTGGTCGCTCAGTCTTCTGATATTGTGGGAATCTGTGTTACAGATACTAGTGCTGGATTATCAGATGAGTGAAGGAATCATTATGAACGTATAGCAATCCAGTAGGTTAGACGCCAGTTGTGAAAGTCTAGGGGCTGCCAGGATACCTTGATTTCTCCTCACTGGTCTTATACATAATGTATGGGAGAATACGGAATGGCGGTTAACTGGGCTTGTCGTGAAGCTGACTCATTATGACCACTCCTGGGTGCTGCCTCAGTGTAAGGGATAAGCCATGAATCATTTTTAATGCCAAAATTTACATTACTTTTTTTTCAAGCATAAAAATTCTTTATTTCACCATTTTTTTTTGTTTCCATGTTCCCCCTTGGTGCTATAAGTCTGGACAGAATCAGTCTCCTTCTCCCTCTGGCAGCTGGCGGTATAATACTTTCTTTCAACCCTGCATAAGGCATCTTCTCAGCTATACTGCCATGCTACTGTAGAGGCTTTGCGTTTTCCCAGACAAGCAGGCAGAAAGCTATTTCTATTATCTGCCGTGATCAGAGGAGCACTCTGCAGAGACCTGGCTGACTGAGAATGCTTGTCCGCTAGCACTGAGATTATTATGTGAACGTGCACATTGCTATACTCTTTGACCACCAGGTGGCACCATACTTTGTAAGAAAATGTCATTTGTCTCATCAAGCGTACTTCTGCACCTGCAACGGGGTGTTCCTGAAGCTGGAGATGTTTCTCCCGCCCCTTCATTGACAGGGCTGGACATCTCACCTGGCCTGGAAAATCTCACGCCTGTGCCGGTGCCCTGAGTAGCCGCGCAGAGTGTTTGCTTCTGCACCAACAACTGCTCATGTGCAGCTACTCGCCAGTGTAGTGGCACATGCCCAGTTGCTGCTCCACGGTGGAAGAAGGGTCTCGGCGCTTGTGCCGCTACTTGGAACAGTTTCAAAGGCAAGAGATTTTCCAGGCCAGGAATGAGATCCAGCCCTTTCAATCAAGGGGCAGGAGGAGCCACCTCTGGGACTGGCACCTATCACGAGAACAGAGCACACAAAGTAAAGGAGAGTGGACTGCACATGTGCAGCCGCCCACCATTATATTCTATGGGAGTGTCAAACATAGGCAAGTGGCATGCTCGGCTATTTTCGGAAGTCCCATAGAAATTAATGGAAAGTGCACAGTGTGACCACGGCCACCGCTCCATTCACTTGTATGGGGCTGATGGATATAGCCGAGTCAGCACTCCCATAGAAATGAATTAAGGGCGGCCACACATGCACGGTCCACCTTCCTTCACGTTATGGGCTCCATTTGGTACCAGCACCAATAAGATATTGGTGGCATGTCCTTGCAATATGCCACCAATGGCTGAGGTGGGCCATCCCCTTTAATTTTTATATGATCTGTTCAATGACGATAACATTTAATGGCATCATGTCCTGTCCTCAGGATAGGTCATCAGTATCTGATGGGTAAGGGTCCGACACCTGGGACCCCGCCGATCCGTTGTTTGAGAAGGCACAGGCGCTCCAGTGAGTGCCACGGCCTTCTCTCAGCTTTTCGTAGGCCAGTGATGTCACGTTTATCGGTCACGTGGCCTAGGAGCGGCTCAGCCCTATTCAAGTGAATGGGGCTGATTGCGATACCAAGCACAGCCACTATACAATGTACGGCGTTGTGCTTGATAAGCTGCGAGAAGGTATCGCCGCTCACGGGAACACCCGTACCTTCTCAAACAGCTGATCGGCGGGGGTCCTGGGTGTCAGACCCCACCAATCAGATACTGATGACCTATCCTGATGATAGGTCATCAGTAGTAAAATCCTGGAAAACCCCTTGTGTAGGTTACAATCATTACTCTATACATCCTGGAATTACTAATGCAACCTGTGGGCTTTCCTTATAGATTATTTGTAGCAAAATTATCTTCGAAAGAATGGTTGAATTCCAGAGGTTCTGTATCATTATCACCACCTTGTCTCTGTAAGACGTTTATTGCACCTCACCGTGTTGTATTTATGCATTTTGATGATACAGGATATGTGTCCTGGGACGAGTACAAGATCAAGTTCCTGGCCAGCAAGGGCTTCAATGAGAAAGAGGTTGCTGAGAAAGTTAAGAACAACGAGGAGCTGAAAATCGACGAAGAAAGTAAGTTTCTCATGGTTTAGAACTAGAGATGAGCGAGCATGCTCGAGTGCCATTTTTACGTATTTGCGTACGCATTTTAAAATTCGTACGCTAATCATACCGCATATTTTAATCTATACGCAAATGCGTACGAATAGCGTACAAATTCAATTTGTACGCTATTCGTACGCTATTCGTACGCATTTGCGTATAGATTAAAATATGCGTATGATTAGCGTACGAATTTTAAAATGCGTACGCAAATACGCAAAAATGGCACTCGAGCATGCTCGCTCATCTCTATTTAGAACCTATGTGTGATGGCACCTACAGGCCACAATGCGGTACTACACTTGATGTCCACAAGGCATGCACACATCAGTAACGTTTTGTACAGTGACTCTTCTGTTTTATTAATTTTTCGATAATTCAAAAAAATCTGAACTGCCCAGGTTGCCCAAAGTTATGAATCAATTTTTTTTGCGCAGTTTTCAGTCATTACTTCAACTTTATAATAGAGTTTACCACCACATAATGTATGGAATATCCACAGATAATGCTAGAATTGTTAGGTGGTTCCCAACTCGGTGACCCCCCCAGCTATCCGGAAAATGGGCCCTTCGTGAGGTCAAGCTGCCTCCTGTGTCTGGTAGGGACTGGATGGAGAGATGGCGGTGCACTACAATTCCATGCGGATGCACATATCTATCCTCTGAGCACTGTTACCATACCTCAATCACCAATGGCACCACTTTGAAGAAGGCTATAAAGGCCTAAACTTGAAGAAACTCTGCAGTTTTCTATCTTTATATTGATTGGGGTGGGAACCCGACTCCATGAGATAATAAGTAGAGTGCGACCAAGCTTCTAAGATATGGTGCACGTGTATGGCAGCGTGTTCAACAACAACAACATTCCTGTTGTCAGGATCCAAACTTTTGCTAGTTCTAATTTTTGTAAAGTATATGCGGTCGGCTTCACATTTTAGGTGGGAATCCTCTTTAACTCCACCCAAGCGTTTTTTTTTTTCAAGCTGTTGCTTGTTTTTAAGGTCGATTGAGAAGAGATCGATCACGGGGGTGGTGGGAAATTTTATTTTTTTAATTTTTGGAAACTAACTGTCACCTAAGACACTTCCTTTCCCTAAGGTGTGGGAGCACTCTTACTATAAATGAGTTGGCGTCGGCTCAGTTTCTTTCTGGATCAGTTTGAGTCATGATGGTAACGACAAAGATACCAAGCAAATTCTCTACAGCGGTATGTCAGAAGAGGGGCGCTTCTTGCAGGGTGTAGGGTGCTCTGCTCCTGCTTCTGGCTGTTTTGTTGTATACACTGATATGACAATTTGATCCATATTGAAGGGGTTGTCCACAATTAGAAAAACATAGCTGCTTACTTTTAAAGGGGTTGTCTCATCATAGACAATGGGGGCATATTCGTCTTATAGGTGCGGGTCCCACCACAAGGTGGTGGCAGGAGGACTCCAGTCTGGCCATCACCAAGCCGGCTCCCCATAGAAGTGAATGGGAACATACCACGCATGCGCTGCCCCTGCTCCCATTCATTTCTATGGGGCCGATGGAAATAGCCGAGCCAGCGCTCAGCTATTTTCGACGGCCCCATAGAAAATGAATGGAGGGCGGCTCTGCATGCGCAGTGTGCCCTCCTTCACTTGCGGGGCTCCGTTCTCGATATAGGTGCAGGTCCCAGCGGTGGAACCCACACCTATAAGACAATCGGGGCATATCCTAGCGATACGCCCCTTATTGTCCATGATGACACAACCCCTTTAAGGACAGAACCACACGTCTCTACATGTTGTGTGTGCTTTTGCAGCTCATCCCAATTTACTTCAGTGATGCAATACTACACAACCCACGATAGGGACCTAATCCTGAGCAAGTTAACATAGAAACAGAAGATTGACGGCAGAAAAAGACCACCTTTCCATCTAGTCTGCCCTTTTATTATCCTTTTATTGTTATCTTAGGATAGATACATGTTTATCCCGGGCATGTTTAAATTCAGTTACTGTGGATGTATCAACCACCTCTGCTGGAAGTTTGTTCCAAGCTTCTACTACTCTTTCAGTGAAATAATATTTTCTAATGTTCCTGATTTTTCCCCAAACTAACCTCAGATTGTGCCCCCTTGTTCTTGTGTTCAGTTTCTTATTAATAACACTTCCCTCCTGAACTTTATTCAGTCCTTTAACATATTTAAAGGTTTCAATCAAGTTCTTTAAAGAGGACCTACCACCAAACTCAAATAAATGTTGAGCGGTTTATTCATGCCTCCATGAGCTTTGAATACTTTGATGTTCCTTCATCCCCTTTTCATTTTAGAGTTATGCCCCCTCTAAAGTTACAGGGCCAGGTATACAGATCTGAAGTGGTTAGCCGCAGAGGTGTGGAAACCACTTCAAATTCTTTGCAAGGGGAGGTTTCTTCCCGCTCTGAGCTATGTTTGTCAAAGCCTGCTGCTGCAGCGTGTTCTCATGAGATATAGAAAATTTCATCAGACCATGCTGTGTATTACCGCCAGGATAGCATCTCGCTCAGACTAGAGTAAGACGCCGCCACCCAGAGGAGCCTGAAGTTAAAGGGGTAATCGCACACAAAAAAATATTCTACAGTGCTCAAACCAGCACCTGAATTCGAATACTTTTGTAATTGCATATAATTAAAATTTTAACATGGCCACTGAGTTATTCAATAAAATGTATCTATATAGCACCACCTGCTGTTTAGTTTTTTTCTTATTTCTTTGTCCTGCTCACTGAGAAGGCCGCACATGCTCAGTTTCATCGTTTAACCGCCTCCTGAGCTGTGATAGGGAGAGCAGAGACGCGCCTCCTGAGCTGTGATAGGGAGAGCATGGACACGCCCCCTGAGCTGTGATAGGGAGAGCATGGACACGCCCCCTGAGCTGCAGCAGAAAAGACACCCCCCCCCCCCTCCTGAGCTGTCAGCTTGATATAAATCCAGCAGAGCAATGAATGTGGAGATCTCTGGATCCATGTGAGGTACAGGGCTGGTTCTAGCTTTATTAGAAAGAGATTGTCATGTACTATATCATGTCTGATTTAATGCCTGAAAGTGGCGGCATAGTTGGCTTCTAGCCGTCAATATAAAAGGAGGAGCCATGATTTGAAGGAGATGGGCATCAGTATAGAGCACCAGGGGGCATCTATGGAGCGGTGGTAAAAACTACATAAGGCCGCCTCCTGGTGCTCCAGTGGCTCATTCAAATTTCTCCACAACACTACTACCTACAGATAAAAGATGGGTATTGTTTTAATCAGCGTCAGCAACCCTACCACGTTACATGCCTGGTTTTATAGGGTTGATTCACGTGACAGAGCCACTTTAACCCCCTGTTTTGCCAGAGTGGAGCTCCAGCAGTGGGAAAAGTAGCTACCTGGAGGAGGGGAGGGCTGCTTTAGATGCTGCTACCTCCTGAATGGTAGCAGCTAGAAACATGCAACTGGTCTTGTTTGAAAGCTTTCAGACAATACCAAAATGACAGCAATATGTTCAGGACAGAGAAAGACATCACTGATAGAAATCTGGATGCTGTGAATGCAGCTGAAAATGAAAGTAAAAACAAGTTTCACTTGCGATTATTCCTGATTTGATTTCTAACAGCGATTTCTGCTCTGTTTCTTGGACTTTTTAGTTTTAGCTGTCATTTAGCTTTCAGACAAGACCCCCCCCCCAGTCAGCTACTTTTCACACTGCCCGAGCTGTCCAGGCAGAATAGTTAGGTGGTTAAAGGGGAATCCCCACTGCAGCATTTTTGTTAACTGACCAGAATTCTGCTTTTACTCGGACTACATAACTTACTATGGGATTAGTCAGTTCTGGAATGACAGGTCTGCACTCTGATCGACGCTGCAAGAAACCTTCGGCAGAATGAGATAAACATGGCTTCTTTCTTCTAAAATAGTGCCACGCCTGTTCTCAGGCTGTGTGTGGTATTGCGGTGGAGCGGAGTTGCAATACCGGGCATAACTCATTGACAAGTTTGGCGCTTTGGAACAAACACAGATACTGAAAACCATGAAGAAGTGCTACAGGAAATGTGGACCATTGTATAGCTTCATTGGTGGAAAGTTCTCAGCTACTTTTGCACTAGGTTGGCATTTACTATTATCTGTTTGCCGGTGAGAGCCATTGCCATGTATCCACCCTTGCAAAATAGTAGCTGCGCTGTGTAGTCAGTGGTTGGAACTGTCAGTGTCCATGCAGGAACTTTTTATCTAATATGGAGGCTGCATAATCCTGTTTCCAGTTGTCAGATGCATTTCCTCTGAGTCTTGGTTTCCAGGATTTTGTTAAGTATGTCGGAGGACCTAAGGTTGTATTAGACAGTCTGCTTCTGCCGGCGATTGTCGGGAGGGAAGTGTTCCTTCCTGGCAATCGCCTGCTTGCTAGCGGAGGAGACTGCTGCATTTACATGCAGCGATCTCCTCCTTAGTATGGGTAGGAGTGATTGCTATGCCATTGCCCTTCTCTGTACTGAATCAGTGTTAGCAGGCAGCAGATCGTGATTAGACAAGCACAATCTGCCGCCTGCAAACAAGAATTTTTAAACATGTCAAAAGATTTGGATTGACCGATGGAAAACCGGCGGCAGTATTACACTGCCAGATCAACGCTAACAAGCCTTTCTTTCTATGAACACTAGTTAGCGATCAACTGGCAGAAAATCTACCCGTCTAATACAGGCTTTAGAGATGCTTATCAGCTTTTCTTTTCCCTTGCAGCACAGGAAGTACTTGATAACCTTAAAGATCGCTGGTTTCAAGCCGACAACCCGCCAGCTGACCGCCGCCTGAACGAAGAGGAGTTCCTGTCTTTCCTGCACCCAGAACACAGCCGAGGGATGCTCAAATTCATGGTTAAAGAAATCATCCGTGACCTAGGTAAGAATGTGAATTTAGGTGATCTTTAAAGGGGTTCTCCAAGTGTTTAATACTGATGTCCTTTCCTTGGGATAGGTGCAAACATGCATTCATAAAGTAGTTAAAGGGAACCTGTCAGCTCTGAAACACCCTCCAAAGTACAGTAAGTGGTGTATAGTGTAAGTGATGCTGAGTCTGGTTATGTAATTTTTATCTTCATACTCCCTTCCATTCCGACGCTGTGCTCCACAAACCAGCAGTAAAATGCACTGAGAGGACTCCGGTGCTCACTCACATAATGGAGAGGACTCAAAGAAGAGTCCAGTGAGTGCATTTTACTTCTGGTTTGTGGGAGCACAGCGTCAGAATGGAAGTGAGTATGAAGATAAAACTTACATATTTGGATTCAGCATCACTTACACTATACATCTCTTACTCTAGTTCAGGGGGTGTTTCGGAGGTGACAGGTTCCCTTTTAAAGGTTATGTACACCCTCGGAAGCAAACTTTTTTTTTAATGATTGCATTGAACTCATTTTGGGCTAAAAATAATTTCTTCAGTTGGTCTTCATTAAAATATTGAGTTGTTCTGTCACAAAGAGTTAACTCTAGCTTATCTGTGCAAATGTTGCCAGTCATCTAATGAACCTTCTCTCTAAATTACTAAAAGGTCATAAACACTTATTTAAGCCACATTCTTATCAGCAAGATAGGAACTGAGCTATAATGAGTGTTTAGGAGGTCAGAGATCAGACATAGAGTGAAAACACAGAGCAGGCTGCCAGTAAATCTGAAGGCTGCACAGAGAAAGGGGCTCAACATTTTTAATAAAGACCATTTGAATTCAAAATGAGTATTATGCAATTTAAAAAAAATGCCCCCAAAAGTGTACATTGCCTTTAAAAGGGTTGTCCGGTTTCAGAGGAAAGCAGACAACTCTTGGGGCATGCCTACAATAAAGAATAGATCATCACTTACCTGCATTGTGCTCTGTTTACCTGGCTGCATCAGTGATGTTACAAGACATGCGGTCAATCACTGGCTGGGTTATCGCTGTGTAAGTGATGATCTATTCTTTATTGCAGGCAAATCCTAAAAACAGACAAACCCTTTAACACCTTGCTGCAAATGGATGTAGCTGTATGTCCAGATTGTATGTAATTTGCTACCATCAGATGTACAGCTACATCTGAGCTGTTAACTGGGGCTGTGACACTATAAAGTCTCGCAGTCCTGGAGTCTCTGCTTACACGGAGAGCAGAGACACAGAAGACGTCGGCAAGGGAATAATAGGAGTGGTCCCTTGCCGGCAGACGCTCTGATTGGTTAGTCTATACAGACTTGCCAATCAGGGTGTATTTGATCTAACTTTTGCGGTTTCAGGCTCTGATCTCCACTCTCCAAAAAATTGTATAAAAAGCAATCAAAAAGTCATATGATCCCCAAAATAGTACCAATAAGAACCATATCTTGTCCCGCGAAAAACAAGACCTCACATAGCTCGGTCAACAAAAAAATAAAATTATGGTCCCTGAAAAGATTGCAGCAAATTCCATGTTAGAAAATCCAGGTAATGCTCCTTCCCTTCTGAATGCTGCCTTGTCCCCACACAACATGTGGGGTGTTGCAGTATTCAGGAAAAAATGCATAACAAATAGTGGGATTCAGACTGTGCAATGACGCCAACCAACCTTTAGCAGGAGTAATAGAGGTACAGCACAACTTGGAGCCATAAGAATTAATACTCCAGAATTATTTCATGTGGAATACAATTATTTACTCAGGAGTGGTGACAGGTCCTCTTTGAGGTTTCGTGGAGTCCATGTCTCAACAAGTGGCATCTGCTTTGGTGGCACACGGGGCCTACACAGTTTTAATGTTATGGCTGATCAGTGTGTTTGTTCCGCCATAGAAGTGGAAAACCCCTTTAAGATATCACTCAATGTTTACTGAGTATTTCTGTTATACGGGTGTCATGTTTCGTAACTCTGCAGGTGCTGGGGACTGGAAAGTGTGGCTCACCACATGTGCCTACCTTCTCTCAGACAGGTACAGCTTCGTCAGGCTCGTCTTACCACAGGCTTACTGCTAATGGGGATGTGGTAACCAGTGCAGAGCGTTACTTTTTGTACAGAAATGGCCCCCTTGAAGGGGAGGGATTAGTTTCTGTAATGTTCCAAACACTCAGCATTGCTATTTCCCTTCTCAATGGTGCATGTTCCTAAAGTCTGACACTGTCAATGCACACACAGTGAATTTATTCCTACATTTCTTGGTGGAATAATAGAGGAACAGCACAATGCAGAGATCTAAGAATAGATGTTCCAGAATTGTTACTTCATGGAGAATAAAAGTATTTACTAAAACAGATATGTCAGAGAACTGATCAGTCTATTTAACCACTTGTGGGCCAAACATCTTTATACATCTGTCAGAGTCTGCAAGGATATCATGGGGAGAGCTGGTTGTGTTTTACCCTCTCTGCCCTCCTGATTGCTCAATACAAAACACCTAAAACAACCTATATATACACAGTCATAGAGGGTTTTGTATACACAGGACTGGTCAGCTCTCCAGAATTGTATTTTCCATGAAGTAACAATTCTGGAACATCTATTCTTAGATCTATGCATCGTGCTGTTCCTCTGTTATTTCACCTGGAAATCCCTCTATGACTCACTGATAGGACCGCCTCCTTGTCAAAGTCCAGAATGAGGTAAGATATATCGTGTTTTTCGATTTATAAGAAGCACTTTTTTCCCCCCAAAAGTAGGGGGAAAATTGCGGTGCGTCTTATAAAGTGAATACAAGTGATAATGGAAGCGCTCACTTGTATGTATAAGGTGCCGGGAACCCCATCAGACCTCAGATCAGCCCACTCAGCTGCACGCAGTCAGGTGACAGTGCAGCGCCGGCCTTAGAAGCCAGAGGAGCACCGGACCTGGAGAGGAGCCATGGCGCAGGACAGGTAGGAGAGGGTTTTATTTTATCCTTATTGGCTGTGTGGGCTGATCTGAGGTCTGATGGGGGCATATTCATTTAATATGGGGGCTTATGGGCTGATCTGAGGTCTCATGGGGCAGAGTGGGCTGATATGGGGGCACAGTGGGGTGATATGGGGGCTGATCTGAGGTCTGATGGGGGTCTGACATGGAGGGCTGATATGGGGGTCTGATGTGATGTCCTGAAATGTATGTATGATATGAGGTGTGATGAAAAATATTTTTTTCTTATTTTCCTACTCTAAAATAAAATCTGGGGTGCATCTTATCATCAGGTGCGTCTTATAAATCGAAAAATACGGTAAATGAATAAATATATAAATTACAAGTTCTACTGAATCTTTTCCCATAAAACTATATGTCAATCTTCTCAGCTCCCTCTGCTCTATAACATTCTGCTTGAAGATTACTTTGCATTTTCATGGTGACAGGTTTCCTTTAAATGAAAAATACTAATATCAAGCACGTTTAATTTCAAGTACCCCTCCTCCCAACCGGCACTAGGATAGGAGCCATTGCAACTTCTGGCTTCATGGGTGCAGCTTTCCTGCCCTGTTCTCTACTTGACCACTACAGGAGATAAAACGCCATAGTCTCTGAAACAGGAAGTGATGTCAGTAGATTGAAGGATGCCGACAAGTTGATGTCACTTGTAGGAGGAGGACATCGCACAGAATGACTGCAGACCGTATAAAATCAGGGAAGAACCTTTTTGACATTATTTATCTAATAAGGAACTAAACTATCTGCATCTGAAAAGATTACTTCTCATTATGACAGATTTCCTATTAAAGGGGTTTTCCCAGCATTTCATCATTTCCCCAAATTCAGTTTAGTGGTGGTGTGAATACCGGGATCCCTGTAATACAAGGTTTTGGATGTTTTTTTCAATACTGGCACACCATGAATCAATTGAGATGAATATATGGGTTCCATTACATTGGATTGCAGAAAATATGACATTTTTTTCTGATGTGTATTTATTTGCCAGTTTATCTTTATTTTATATGGAAACATATCATGGTTTTGTTTGTCATGATTATTTGTGGAGTGCACTGGGGTGTAACTTTCTTCTGCATTGTCTTTAAAATTATTTGGTTCACAAATATCCTTAAAGAGTTTTTCTAATATACTTTATTAATTGATTTTCTATTTTTATTAGACTTTTCCTTACTTAAAGCACACCATTCCTGTGCACTCAAAACTGACATTTCCGTACACCACTGACAGCTCAGCGGTGTACAGAGTACGGGCTGTACACACTTTATGAATGGGGCCGCAGCAGCAGTGAGTACAAGCAGGAGTACATATTGCTGCTCCTGTCCGTGCCCCCCGGAGGTATACTAATTCCTGGCCTATAACCATGTACTATGCCAGGATTAGCTGAGCGGAGCGGCTCCTGCTTCTGCCTGCTCCGCTAAGCTAAAAGCTGACATGCAGGACTCCTCTTAGCTTAGCGAAACACGCAGATGGTAGTAAGCACTTCACAGTGAAGCTCCGTCTCCAGGACACCTGAGGATTAGAATAAAAGTTCTTATTCACGCTACTCCTGATGATAACATCTCCACAAAAGGTATGCTTGTCCTGCTCTCCCCAGCCCCTACCTCACACTGTCAGCAGTTTAACACTGTCAGGTCTAGTCAACTTTGCCACCTTTTTGTGTCTTAATCATATTGGCCATTGACATTCTGTCTTCCCCACAGACCAGGATGGAGATAAGAAACTGACTTTGTCAGAGTTCATCTCTCTTCCTATGGGCACAGTAGAGAACAAGCAGGCGCAGGATATTGATGATGAATGGGTTCGAGACCGAAAGAAAGAGTTTGAAGAAGTTATCGATGCCAACCATGATGGCATTGTCACAATGGAAGAGCTCGAGGTAAGGAGGAGGAGGCGGCAGTATGTTCTATAAACCAATCTTATACAAATAACATAGGTTAAAGGCTATGTACACCTTTGGAGTCAATTTTTTTATGATTGCACTTAACTTATTTTTTGCATAAAAATCATATTTTCAATTGACCTTTATTAAAAATATTGAGCTGTTCAGTCACAGAAGGTTAGCGGTTTTTCTAGCTGTGTGACTGGTACTTTCATTCACTTTGACTTTGTTGGTCATCTAATAATCCTTATCTGCAAACTACTGGTCATAAACACTTATTTAAGCCACATTCTTATCAGTAAGATGAGGATTGAGCTTTAATTAGTGTTTATAATGTCAGAGAGCAGAGATAAGGAGTCCATCTGCTCCTCAGATGATGGAAAAGACAGAAAATCCACAGGCTGCTACTACAGCATCTCAGCTCTGTACAGAAAAAAGGATTCCTTATTATTAATAAAGACCTTTCTGCAGCAGCTCTTTCCTGTATCTGCCAGCTTTTAAAAGAAGATTTGGCGGGTGACATTAGAAGTTTTAAACTGAGCATGTGCAGCCACCTTAGTGGACAAGAAAACAGGAAAAGAACGATAGCAGGTGACACAATGCAGATACTTTTTATTGAATAGCTCAGCAGCTTTACTAAATTTTTAATGATATGAAATTACAGAAGTATTGAGATCCAGGTGCTGGTTTGAAAAATGTAGAATATTTTTCGTGGCACAAACCCTTTGAAGACCTTTGTTCATTTGTTCTGTCAGGGCATTTGGATATCATTGAGTGGGTTTCTCTGCTCAGTATTTTTATGTACAGCAATTACTACCAGGCTAATGAAGCTTACTGCAGATAGCTTTGGTTGCTGGACCTGTGATGGTTAGATGCTTGACCTTTACCGGAGGGTTAACCTTAATGGGACAAACCCTTAAGTCGAGGTTTATAATATATGTACTGTGAATATATGAATTATCAGGGACACCAATTTTGGGTGTTCAGCTGCACGGAACCCCTCAGCTGTGAGTAAGGAGGGGACAAGTTTTTGTCCATAAGACCAGGGCTCATTATGCCAAACCTTTATCATAGTCACCCTCCATTGAAATGGCAGCAGTCCAGGCATGCCACATTGCTAATTAATTGTAATAGAGAACTAACATACACTTATTACTAGCTGCCAAGACTAAAACCAGACCGGGATCTTCCAGCATGTCCTATTGGCATAATAAAAAAATAACTATATAATATTACCTATACAGTACATATATTCCCCCTTATAACCTTGACCCCTAAGATGGTCAGATGGTAAAGTGTGAGCTTGCGTAGCTGTGTCCTATTTACAAAATCCAGGAGAACCCCTTGAAGCTTTAGTCCTGAGACCCTGCGGCGGCTTTTCCTGCCACATGTTTTTGCTGTATTGTAGTTTCGTTTCCTACAGGGACAGTGACTGGGCTTTTGCTGAAACTTGAACACTGAAAACTTTAAAGGTTCTGGCTCCAAAAATCACCTTTTTGTGGCTTTCAGTCGCCTTGGCCTAGTAAAAGTAAATAATTAGATATTTTCAGTTTTAGCTTATTTCCTGGTAAACCTAAATAGACTTTTTAGTTGTGTTTTTATCTTCTGCAGTTTTTTTATATGGCATGTCTGATTTAGTATAATTAAGTCAGGAAAGGCTCTATGGCAATTATCTGTTGTCTTTTTATATTATTTTGTGTTACTTTATTATTTTTACTTTTTATATTTATATAGTCTGCTCCAAAGGGGGCTTTACCGGTATTTTTTTATTTTAAAACTGTACTTTCCCACTGTAACTGTGGCTGCCTCGGCTCTAAAGCGTCTTTAACTGTACAGAAAGCCAATAATTAAAATCCTGTTTTTCTCAACTTCCCATTGTCCACTTTCTTTGTTTTTTTTTGTTTTTTTTTTTTTTGTTTTTTTTCTTAAAAGGGTTGTCATCTGAGACATTGGTGGCATATCACTAAGATATGCCACCAATGCTAGGTTGGTGCTGGTCCCACCTCTGAGACCAGAGGTCGCGATACGTTTTTTTCAGAAGAGTAAAAATACTCCTCTGACCATTTTTGAGGAGTATTTTTACCCGAGGAGGAGTACGAAATTTGCGGTAATTAAAATACATAATACGCAGGCCTGCACTTGCTCACATCTGTGTTGGAGGCTTCATTTGGAGCCTCTGTTGCAGATTCTGTTGAAAGACCAGACAAAAAAGCCTTGTATGCAGGAGTTTTTTGTCTGGTAAAAAGACAGATCGCAAATGGAAACTGAACGGATTCCATTGTAGTCGGTGGAGTCTGTTCAGCTTCCCTGTGGGGTGACAGAAGGAGGGGGAGCAGGGTCACTAGTGGGGCGACAGGGGGAGCAGGGTCACTAGTGGGGGCGACAGGGGGAGCAGGGTCACTAGTGGGGCGACAGGGGGAGCAGGGTCACTAGTGGGGCGACAGGGGGAGCAGGGTCACTAGTGGGGCGACAGGGGGAGCAGGGTCACTAGTGGGGCGACAGGGGGAGCAGGGTCACTAGTGGGGCGACAGGGGGAGCAGGGTCACTAGTGGGGCGACAGGGGGAGCAGGGTCACTAGAGGGGCGACAGGGGGAGCAGGGTCACTAGAGGGGGAGAGCTGGGTTATTAGTGGGGTGACAGGAGGAGGGGGAGCAGAGAACTGGGGGAGGGGGAAAATCACTCACTTGAAGGGAGGTCCCTTTACGGTATGGGATTTAGACATTACCATTCAGTCACACATATCGGCCGACCCCTCCTCCATACAATCACATGGCAGGCTAACTCAGTCTTACAGTCTAACTCAGAATCCCACCTCATAGAGTTGTCAGCCCCTCCATAGGATTCACGTCTACCTCTCAGGCAGACAGATCCTCTAGTCTCACTGCTACAGACTCTGCTGAGCAGCCATCCATGACTTTCCTTCTCTGATAGCAGAGCGCGCCGGCTGCCGACCCACGTGACCTAGTAAGGTCACGTGATAGTGTGACGTCAGGAGGTCCCTTTACGGTATGGGATTTAGACATTACTGTTATTTCAGGCACAGGCAGCATTGCTGTGCTGCTTGTGCCGTTCACAGCGCTGATGAAAAACTGGGAAAAGTCCAAGGCGTAGTGGTACGCCTTAGACTTTTTTCAGGGAGTAAAATTGCTTGAAAACGCGTCTATGACGCATTTTTATGCGTTATTGCGACCTCTGTCTGAGACACACGCCTATCTCCAGAACGGGACTCCCGAAGTGAATGGAGAGCAGCTGCACATGTGTGGCCGCCCTCTATTCATTTCTGTAGGACTGCTGAAAATAGCTATCTCCGGCAGTACCCTAGAAGTGAATGGAGCAATGTTTTCTCCATATGTGTGGAACTTCCAAAAATTTTCTGAACTCCATAGAAATAAGTTGCAAGCAGGCACACGTGGTACACTTTCACTTTCAAGAGCACATTCTGGTTCCCAACCTCTGGGACCCACACCTATGGGGGGTGGCGCATTGCGCCACCAGTGATGATAACTATGTTTATTAAACGTACAGGAGGCGGGTGCCGGCACAGAATCACATAGCCAGCACCCGACCTGTATGATAGGGAGCTGCCATATGCCACAGTTAACCCCACAGGTGCTGTACCTGAGGGGTTAACTACCGCTGATCGCAGCTCCCTATCATACAGGTCGGGTGCCGGCTATGTGATTCTGCGCCGGCACCCGCCTCCTGTACTTTTATTAAACATAGTTATCATCAATGGTGGTGCAGTGCGCCTTCTCCCTCCTCTTTCATTGGTGGCGCAGTGTGCCCTCCCCCTCCCCTCTCCCATTGGTGGCAGCAGCAGCACAGGGGGGAGGGACAGACTGCTTCCTTTTACCCTGTGCTGCTGAGGGAACATGGAGCACGCTGACAGCAGCACGCACCATGTTCTCCGATACTAGGCTGTGCAGTAGCGCAGCCTAATATCGGTAAATGCAGGTCTAGGCGCAAATGGCGACAAGACTAAAAAGTATTGTTGCCATTTGTAAATTCTAAGTCGCATTGGTGACCATTTTGGTCGCTGTCTGGAGCACTGCCTCCTGAGCTGTGATAGGGAGAAAGCTGCAGCAGAAAAGACACGCCCCCTGAGCCAGCAGAAAAGACACGCCCCCTGAGCTGCCACATTGATAACTCTAGCAGAGCAATGAATGTGGAGATCTCTGGATCCATCTGACGAACAGGGCTGGTTCTAGCTTTGTTAGAAAGAGGTTGTCATGTACTATATGATGTCTGATTTTCATTTTTAACTTTAATCATTGGATAACCCTAAGTTGAGTACTAATTGGGTGCCAGTGTTCAGTGGGACCAGTCAGTGTTAACTGTGGTTAGTAGTTCCTAGATAGACTTTAAGACCTGTCACCTCTTTTTGAAACTTCAAATTTGCTTCTTGGAACAGTTTATTACCATATGAGTCTTGAGTCTTTGAGTGCACTGTGTGACCTGCCAGGAGCTGTACTTCAACATCAGTAATCTGACTTGTGTCTTTTTGCAGGAGTACATGGACCCCATGAATGAGTACAACGCTCTAAATGAAGCTAAGCAGATGATCGCCGTGGCAGATGAGAACCAAGATCATCACTTTGGGCCTAGAAGAGATCCTGAAATACAGCGAATACTTCACAGGCAGCAAACTGATGGACTACGCTCGCAACGTTCATGAGGAGTTCTAGGTTCCCACCATTCATCTCGATGATTTTTCCTCTGACTGGAGAAGTTCTTGCTATGGATGACAGGCTTTTCTTCTAGCTTAATGGGAGGATCCACACCAGTTTTGCTGCTACTCTTCCTGTGTGTTAGTGTGCAGTATTGAGTGGGGGCCGTCGCCTTCCCCCCCACCATTTGCGACCCTCGTGGCAGAATTTGCACATAAAATTACGGCTTTCATTTGCTTAGGTGATAATCGTTCATCCTGTTCATAAAGTGACTTAAATCACCTGCAGGGTACACGCTCTACAGCCCATGATATCCGGTGACGCAAAAGAAGGGACATGGTAATGGTGAATAGTGAACCGTCCGTGTAAAGTGTATTATATGTAATAGATCTTTGTCTATATGAAAATTGAACTATTTATACATCCAGTCTTTACTCATTCTCCTTCATATCATTAATCATGCTATATATACTGCTATTCCCAAAAATAAAATTATTTATTACTTTTTTGTAAGCTTTGCACCCCCCCTCGCCCACCGCAGACTTGATTATATCATATTATGATGCTATAGCACCACTGAGTTATAAGCATCATATGGTCGTATTACAGCTCAATACGCATATAATAGGACGCTCTTATATTTCTGTGGGACCGTACTGTACCTCTGGATGCCTCCAATTTTATCTGTATGCATTAGACAGAAGAAAGATTGTTCCATGCTCCAGCGTGACCATCTGGAGCGCCATATAACAGCACACGGATGGCTTGTGGCACCATAGTACTGTTTGCTTTTGTACTTCTTTCTGAGGGCTTATCGAGGTATTCCCATCTGGGACATTGATGGCGTATCACGAGGCTATGCCATTAATGTCAGATAGGTACCAGTCCAGCCTCTTGTACCTGCTGCCATCTTCCGAACAGGGACTTGAAGTGAAGGATTGCACACCGCACATAGTCTCCATTCATCACTATGGGAATTCTGAAAATGGCTGCTCAAGGATGCTCGCCTATTTTTAGATTTGCCATAGTGACGACATGGAGAGCAAGCCATGCAAGTGCGGCCAACCCTACATTTGCCTCTATGGGGCTGCAGGAAATTTTTGAGAAAACGTTCAGCTATTTTTGTAACTCCTGTAGCGGTGAACGGAGAGTGGATGCTGCTCTCCCTTCACTTCAGGGGCCTTGTTCTGGAGATAGGTGAAGGTCTCGCCTCTGGGACCCACTCCTATCTGACATTGATGGGGATACCCCTCTCAGCACCCAGTATGGCAGCTTCACCTCTATGTCAGCAATGAGTGCTTTGTGGGCATTAATTTGTGCTAATGTACAATGATGCTTGGCGACTACTAACTGTGATTCTAGTTTAGAAGTGAGCGGTCTTATAAAATTTCGTTGCTACCACCATTTTATGGAACAATCTCTGGGATAGGTTCATTTTTTTTTACTAGGTATGCCCTCCTTCCCTTTTGTAACTTTATTAATAGGCGAAGCAGCTTTGTAGAGAGTCCTGTTTGGATATCTACAGGTTTTTCTAGTCGGCTCCTATGCAGATCTGTGTCTGTTAATCTGTCCAGACTGCAAACTGTGTAGTCCAATCCTGTTTTCATATGTTCTTCTACTGAATGTACGTAGGGAACTGATGGGAGTAGAATTTTAGGGTCAGCCTATGCTCCATGGAGACTCATTAAGATTTAGCAGAGTTGCTTGATTTATTTTAGATATTTTTCATTGCTGTACATTCCCTCTAAAGTGTATCAGTTACCAATGTTGGGTGTATAATCCGTATCTCTGTATCAAATTTTCCTTTTTGGTCATTTACGTAAATGATCTGCTTTTTTTTTACTTCACCCACTTCTCAGTTACTTTGAAATGAATGAGTCTGATGGATCACTGTAACGTAAAGTGAATTTGAAAGATTTGAGAATGGGGTGGATCATGCTAAAACCCATGGCTGTCTACCCTGTTATAACACATGACTGACACCCCAGAGATAGGGAAATCATACTCACATCCTACCTAGAATGGAGGGCCTGGTGGAGTCTGCCACAGGAATGTGTGTCATAATGTTTTAACCTGTTAGCCCCTCCTCCAGTGTGAAGCACGCATGTCTCAGAGATCAGTCTTATCAGCACAATGGGTGATGGGTACTATCTCTAACCCACTTCATTACAAGGTAAACTTATAAACTATTACCAATCAGTAACTTAGTGAGGGTTCTGATCCATTAGGTTTAGCGTAGCTGAGCATGCACAGTCAAAAGAGTGATGCATCAGCTAAATCCTGTATTCCAGAGCTGACCATACACATAAGATGTGTATCATCTGAACCCAGCGACCATCCGACGGCAGATGTCAGGGGGATTCTATTGACCGATCACTACATAAGCTTGTTCTGTGTATGGGAGGGTTGGTAGAGATAACGGTTGACTGAAAGCTATCTAATGTGTGCGGCCAGCATTAGGCGGTCGGGCAGTAATGGAATCCCCTCATAAATATTAATCATTAGCCAGTTTGTTGAGGTACCCAGAAAACATTCAGGACAGCTCCACTGTGAAGTTGCTGGAAGAAATTCCATCACCTATCACTGAATATATTTAATAGAGAAATAGAAACGTGGCTTGTGGTGGCGGACACTAGTGAATGAGTCTCCATCTGAATTTTCAATAAAATCTATTTAAAAGGTCACTTTACAAAAAAAAAGGCAGGTCAGATGTTTTGTAATTAGTTATGTTAAGACTTTTAGGTGGAGAAACTATATTCTCTGAAGAAATTATATTGGCCAAGTGATCTTTTTTTTTCAAAGCTTTTGCCGGCACACCATGCCAATTTCTTGTCACTAGTGAGGGAACTTTCATGTTAAAATCCCACATGTTGAGAAATATGGTTGCTACATATCAATGCCAACTCATGTATTGTACGGGAATATAATGGGGATTTAATTTTTTAGTTGTTTTTTTTTTAGTAACTGTATTATATATTATATCATCTCGGAGACGTAAAGCGATCATAGATGGAATTTATTTAGTTTTGCCAAAAAATTAGTTTCATGTCCTTTGAATTGTATGTAATATTGCCGGTCTGTGACTTAATTATGTGTTTGCTGTACAGATGCAGCAGAGCTGATTTTGTCATTAAGTTTGTACATTACCTGAGCATTGCAATGACTCAGAACAAGTCCTTATGTTCACAGGTCTTAAGAAAATGCAGTATGGCGCCCATAGACATGTAGGGTCCTGCTGTGTTATCATATGAATCTGATTTTATACTTTTTTTTTTTTTTGGTTGGACATCATATCAGTTCAGTAAAAAAGCAAGCTGTGGCATGTTCCATTAGCCGCTATGTTAGGGCTCATTCACACGACCGTATGAATGGGTCCGCACCCATTCTGCAAAATTGCGGACCCATTCATTTCAATGGGGCCGCAAAAAATGCAGACAGTACACAGTGTACCATCCACATCCGTTGAGCCCTAACAGAAAGTATTCTCCCCTTGAAGAACTGCTACTATGAGAATATCCTCATGATATGGCGCTACATAGATACATCTGGATGAGGCCTTATGTAGTAGGGTTATCTGCAGTCCTATGTAAGACCCAGATTGTTATAAGATAATTAAGCAACAGCTTAACGGGTCCAGCTCTGCTACTTCTGTACATAGGTCTTTAGACCATTGGGATTGGGTTGATCATTTGAGGGAGATGATCACTTAGATACGTGTAATTTATTTTTATACATTGGTTTAATAGCAACCTATTTTCTATAGATAACATTGTACACCAAAGTCATCCGTTATTCTGCTTCTGAAGAAATAAAGGAATCTGTATCTCACCAGCGTCTTGGCGTTATCTGTACCGTCTGTGGGAGGTCCACACGCTGAAGCGTGGCTGTAATTATGGATCCTGCTTCCTTACAGTTGGATATTAATAATCTTTATTTCTACAGGTCCAACGTATTCTCCAGCACTTGAAAATTAGAGGGTTCAAGTACAAACAAAATCGGACATCGCAAGAAACAAGTCAACAATTAACCCTTTTAGACCCGGGGGAACTTTTATTTTTCCGTTTACATAATCGTATGAAAATTCTAAATGGGGTGAAATATGAAAATGTTGTTGTTTTG
This sequence comes from Rhinella marina, assembly GCA_900303285.1. NCBI lineage: Eukaryota > Metazoa > Chordata > Amphibia > Anura > Bufonidae > Rhinella > Rhinella marina. Next base: position 47,801 of record ONZH01009465.1, read on the forward strand.
GGGAATAAGAACAATTCCTTTATGTTTTTACATTTTTAATTTTTTGTTTTTTTAATATATATATATATATATATATATATATATATATATATATTTTCCATGGGGCAGTTGTGGAGAACACAGCTCCATAATATAAATTGGGGGGTGGGGGTTTACCACTTTTACAATGTGAAAGCGCTTTTTTTTTTATGGAAAAAATATTAATGTTTCATTATATTATTAAACTTTATTAACCTTTATTTTTATTTCTTTAAACTCATTAGCAGGCATGGCTTTTATAATACAGTGGAATACAGTACCTGGTATACCACTGCATTAAAGCCTATCATGGCAGGCCTATTGGCATGGCAACACATTGGCTCCCTGTGATTGTGTTAGCTAGGGAGCCTCTGTGTAAAGGGCCCATTCAGACAGCCGTATTATTGCGGGTCCGCAATAATGCGGACCCACATTACTACAGCTGCCGCCCGGCGTGTGTTCCGCAGCGCTGCAGAACACACAGCCGGGCGCCCCATTCAAAATGCCTATACTTGTCCGCTGTTGCGGACAAGTATAGGACATGCTTTATCTTTTTATGTGGCTGCCCGTTCCCATAGAGGTGAATGGGGCCGCATCTATTCCGCAATATTGCGGAATAGATGCGGCCCCATTCATACGGTCGTGTGAATGGGGCCTACCTGCCTAGATCAGGGGTGGCGAACCTTATAGACACAGAGCCAGAAAAAAAAAATGTATGACTACCAGGAGCCACAAGCTATACATGTACACACAAGTCACCATATTTTTCGCCCTATAAGATGCACCTAGGTTTTAGTGGAGAAAAATAAATGTTTTTTTTTCACCAGACGTCAGATCGGACTCCTAAATCAGACCCCCAATGCTCATCTGACCTAAAATAAGATTCCAAATCCTCATCAGACCTCCAAATCAAACCCCAAAAATTAGACCCCCAATGCTCAGATCAGACAACAAAAATCATCCCCCACCCCCCAATGCTCAGCCTCACTTTAAGAGGCAAAGAGCCGCATAAGGCTCAAGAGTCACAGGTTGGCCACCCCTGCACTAGATGCTGCGTTTGCAATTGACTGCTGCATCTAGAGAGTTAGGCCCCATTCACACGACCGCTTATTTGCGGGTCGCATTATTGCGGACCCGCAAATATACTGGGGCCGCCCGGCGTGTGTTCCGCAGCGCTCGGAACACACGCCGTTCGGCCCCATTGAAAATGCCTATACTTGTCCGTGCGTACGGACAAGTATAGGACATGTCCTATCCTAAGGATTGGTCATCAATATGAGATAGGTGGGGGATCCGACACCCGGCACCCCCAACGATCAACTGTGTGATACTGTACATGAGCAATACTGCAATGAGCAATACAGAGATGTACAGTATAACGAAACACCATCAGGCTAATTCTCCAGTGCAGGAATAGAAAAGAAAAAAAAATAATAAAAAAAGCTCTAGCAGCTTATCTTCAAAAGTAACAGTTTACAGCATTGTTTAGATCAGTACCAGTCTGTATTCATGTTCCACTTACTATTGGTGGTGCGAACATTAACAGCTCATGGAAAGAAACAATTCCAGAATGTGGTGCTTCTAACTCGGAACACGATATTCCGGTGCCTCTTTCCAGATCACAAAGGCTGAAACAAAAAGTGACTAGGGTATGTGGTGTGAGATGAAATATGAGCGTTCCTCAAACATCAGCTGTTTGAGGAAGCTGCAGCGCTCACTGCCTCCTCACAGCTTACCAAGAACAACGCCCTCCATTGGATAATGGCTGTGCTTGGTATTGCAGCTCTTTTGACTTGAATAGGACTGAGCTGCACCTAGGCCACATGACCGATGAATGTAACGTCACGTTTATCCTCAGGATAGGTCATCAGTGGTGAAAGTGGTATCAGAGCTGGAGGCAGCATGTTATAGAGCAGGAGGAGCTGAGCAGACTGGTGTATAGTTTTATTGGAAAAGATTCTGTAAAACTTTCTAATTTACTCATTTATGTACATTTTATGTACATGCTCATTCTGGGCTGTGAAGTCCAGGAGGTGGTCCTATCAGTGACTGACAGCCTTCCCTCTATGAATGTGTATACAGAGATAGCTGTCAATCACTGATAGGACCACCTCCTGGTGAATGAGCAGGAATTTAAATGAAAGTAATAATACAAATTATACTGAATATTTTCCTATAAACTTGTATAGCAATCTGCTCAGCTACTCCTGCTCTATAACATGCCGCCTGCAGATTACTTCACATTTTCATGGTGACAGCTTTCCTCTTCGAACTCTCTTCGTCACACCACTTCATTTGCCAACAAATTGCAAAATTCTATTTAGGGCTGTTTACAACTCTTCCTATCCATGCTGTTTTTTCTAGAAAATGATGAAATTTCACATAATAAATGTGGTGCATCTCATGCTCTTTAATTTTTTTTTTGCGTTTTGGTCGGTTCATCTGATATCACCCTTTTCAGGGCATGCTGAAGGCTTCCCCATGACTTTAATGGGAATACACATAGTCCTATAAAGGCCTACCTGGTTTTCCATAGAAGTGGCTCTGGTTATATTTCCTGTACTTACGGTTTTAAAACACATTTTTCACCTTAAAGAGGTTGTTTGAAATTAAATAAAAAGTTTTTTTTTTTTTAACCTCTCTTTGCTGGATATATCTGATACGGCTCACGTATGGCACTAGGTCGGTGCTAATGAAAACATCTCTGCTAGGGGATTTTTACGATCTGCGTTTTTACACATGACGGTACAAGAGCTTATGTGGTATTTTTGAGTCACTGTTCATTTGGGTTTCTTTGGTTTGTTTTCATTTTGCTTTTGTAACCTGTTGACTGAGAACTTCCTCCACAGAGGAATCTCAAGCCCACGCCCACCAGGCATGTTCAACTTCAACTCCGGATCCTTTATTTCTTCTGTAGCCTGAGCTAGAGGTGTCTGATAGCGTCTTTCTCCTCTCTCTCTATCGAAGACACATACATGCTTGGCTAAACCGACCGTGGATCCAGGAATGTAACTATAAGTGCTCATACACAAGAGCACCCTGTGCTGTGGACCGCAAATAGCGGTCCGGAATGCAAGGATACTATCTGTGTGGCTGCCGTTTGCTTGAATGGGTCCATGATCCACAAGATGCAGTCCGTACCATAAAAAAAAAAATACATGTTTTTGCGGTGTGGAGGCACGGACCGAAATCCCAAGTAAGTGCTCCGTAGTGTTTCTGTGGGCTTCTGCTCTGCGCTCCTTTGTACCTTATGGATTGCAGACCGCAATACAGGTTTGGGCCGCACACATTGATGTGCATGAGCCCTAATTCATGGGGCCCCACAGCAAAGTAAGATGGGGTCAACTGTCATATAGTGTAAGAAAATGAAAACCAGCATAAGTAGTAATAATTAAAGGTATGTATCAGGGGTGTAGCTAGGGCCGTATTAGCAACTAGGCACCGGGGGCACGGTGCCTAGGGTGGCACCCAGCTGGAGTATATAACGATTTAAAAAAAAAAAAAAAAAAACCATCCTGGAATTGCTAGGGTGCTGCTGTCGGGTGGCGCGGGGTAGCGGCGACCATGCCGGTGCTAAACTTTTCCCTTTATAAGATGCACTGCATCTTATAAAGGGAATACTAGCGAGCGCTTCCATAATGGAAGTGCTCACTAGCCTGCAGGAGGAGGGGGAGTGAAGCGCTGGTAGCGCTGTACAGTACTTATCCCTCCTCCTGCTTGCTCTTCCTGAGGCCGGCGCTGCTGTGTCCTGACTGCCTGCAGCGTCAGGACGTACAGAGCGCCCTCTGACCTGACGCTGCAGGAGGTCAGGTGACTTCAGCGCGGGCCCCTGGAAGAGGAGAGAGCGGGGACACAGCCAGGACCGGAGGTAAGTTTGTTTTTTTTTTCTTGTCTGATCTGAGGTCTGAAGTGGGGGCCAAAAAGGGATCTTAAAAGGTGGGGACAGAATGGGGGGAATCTGAAATGGTGGGGACAGAATGGGGGGGATCTGAAAAGGTGGGGACAGAATGGGGGGGGGGATCTGAAATGGTGGGGACAGAATGGGGGGGGATCTGAAATGGTGGGGACAGAATGGGGGGGATCTGAAATGGTGGGACAGAATGGGGGGGGATCTGAAATGGTGGGACACAATGGGGGGGCGAAATGGTGGGGACATGGAATGGGGCAGATGGGGGATCTGAAATTATGGGACAGAATGGGGGGGGGATCTGAAATGGTGGGGTCTGAAATGGTGGGACAGAAATTGGGGACCAGAACGGGGGGTCTAAAATGGGGGCCAGAAAAGGGGTTCTGGACATGGGGCCAGAAGGTGGGGGGGGGGGGGTCTGACATGGGCCCCTGAAGGAGAGTTCTATATGGGGGCCACAAGGTATGATATGGGGCCAGAAAGGGGGGGGTATGATTGGGGATCTAATTAGGGGTCTGAAGGAGGTCTGACTGGGGTCTAGAGGGGTCTGATTGAGGGTCTGGAGGTCTGATTGGGGGTCTGGAGGCCTAATGAGGGTCTGATAGGGGGTCTGGAGGTCTAATGGGGGTCTGATAGGGGGTCTGGGGGTCTAATGAGGATCTGATAGGTGGTCTGGGGGTCTAATGAGGGGCTGATTGGGGATTTGGAGGTCTAATGAGGGTCAGATATGGGAGTTTGGAGGTCTAATGGGGGTCTGTAGATGGGGGTCTCATCTGGGGTTTGATATGGGGAATCTGATCTGAAAGATAAGGGGGTACTGTTTTTCTGTGTGGTGCCAGTATTTTCAGGGGGGCTGTTTCTGTAGTATAGTATGGGGGGCGGGCAGGATGAGATGTGGAGAAGGTGAGAGGATGATGGAAAAGTAGGAAAGTAAGATGTCTGTTTGTTGAACTCTTCAGAGACGAGGCACAGCTGAAAGAAGTCACCATGGCGGTCTGGTCTGACAGAAGAAGAGGAAAGAAAACGTCATCAGAGAAGAGAAGTCACTGGATGTAAGAGGTACATATGTGGCGCTGTATGACCCTGTATGCTCTGTAGTGCTGTATGAAATGTTTTCCAAGTCTGTCTTTAAAGGGTTGTCTTTTTTTTTTTTTTTTGTACGAGCGCTGCCTTGTCTGCTCTGTTTACTGCTCTTCACTGCAAATTCTATGGCAAGCAGGTGAACAGAGCAGAGAAAGCAGCTCTCATTGAGCTCTGCTCTCTCTTCAAACAGCTGATCGTCAGGGTGCCGGAGGACCCCAGCCGATCTGATATTGATGACCTATCGTGAGGATAGGTCATTAGTAGTAAAAAGAGGACAACCCCTTTAACAGTAGGACTGGAGGGAAGGGATTAGGTTGAGAATTTGGCCATGGGGGGGCGTTTCAATATTTGCCTTGGGCATCAGAAAAGCTAGGTGCACCAGCGGCAGGTGTGGGGGGGGTACAGACTGAGGGTAGTTGAGTGTATGGGGATGGTGGGGTAGTTGGGCGGGGGTTAATTGGCTTGGCAGAGGACCATTTTCAGTATCCAGGGGGTTGGGGGGGGGAGGATAGGTCACTGTAATAAGTCCAGGAGGAGGCTACTATGGGGGGTGGGGTAACAAGGCTACTATGGGGTTGGGGGCTACTGAGGAGAGACTACTATGCTACTGTGGGGGGGGAGGCTACTATGGGGGGTGGGGTAAACGAGGAGAGGCTACTATGGGGGGGGTGGGGTAACGAGGAGAGGCTACTATGAGGTGGGGGGGTGAGAAGAGGCTACTATGGGGAGTGGGGTAACGAGGAGAGGTTAATATGAGGTGGGGGGTGAGAAGAGGCTACTATGGGGGGTGAGGGTAACGAGGCTACTATGGGGTGGGGGGTTCTAAGGGAAAGGCTACTATGCTACTGTGGGGGAGGAGGCTACTATGGGATGGGGGGGACTGAGGAGAGGCTACTATGCTACTATTTGGGGGGGTGGGGAATGTTCACGTTGGGGGCGTCATCACAGAGAGTGCCTAGGGCAGCATGAACCCTAAATATGGCCCTGGGTGTAGCTGCAGGGGAGGCAGCTGCTTTGGGGCCTGAATTCAGAAGGAGCTCACTTAGGAAGATGACTAAAAGATTTTATTGTTTGGGCCCCCTTAACAGTATTATACAATGACATTATATACAATGACACTGTAGGAAACAGATCGATCAGCTGCTGGCCCTCATCTGATCACAGGAGTGACGGTTGCGAAGAAGTTGCTGGGGTGTGCCCCGTTCAAAAGTTTTCTGAGGGGCCCAGTCATTTCTAGTTACACCACTGGTATGTAAAATAGCACCATATATTTAAAAAACAAAACAAACAAAAAAAACACATTACAGCATAAGAACGACATACTGTTATTCCCCATGAAAAGGTACAATGTTCTTGCACCTGATTGGGCCCCATAGCAAGTGTTATGGCTAAAGTTACGCCCATGCATCTTGTTAAATGGGGGATGCTGATGGCTCAATGACTTTTCATCCGACAGCTATTGATGGTGCATGGTCACCTATAGACACTTGTCCCTCTTTTATCATGTCTTCATTCCATGATTCTGGCTTAAAAAAAAGTTGCAAACTGGAGTTTGTGATTTTTTCCGTTTTTACATCACTCTTTCTAGTTTTGAAATATGGGTGGGAAAGTGCACGTGGTTAGCTCTGTTAATGAGTTTGATTCCAGATTTATCAGAGACTTTTAAAAAATTGCAAAAAAAAGTCACAATGTCACTCCAGTAAGAGGGTGGAGTAGGAAAACCGGAGGAGGCCTTGTTCACACATCAGTTATTTAATCAGTTATTTCCATCAGTTTTTGTAAGCCAAAACCAGGGTTGAAGGCTACACAAAGATACGGTATAATGAAAAGATCTACACCTGTTCTGTGTTTTTGACCCGCACCTGGTTTTGGCTCACAATAACTGATGGAAATAACTGATCAAATAACTGAAGTGTGAACAAGGCCTTAGGTTTAAGGATAAAACAAATTTATCAAACAACATGAGACATTTCATAAATGTGGCATAAAGTACTCCAACGCAGACTCAAGCAAAACTGACCTTTTTTTTTTTTTTAAGTACGATGTTTCGGGCTCACATCATTATTATGCTCTTTTTCAAGCACTACTTGCGTGTGCGCTTTCGGAACACTGGCCATCATGTGAAAAAGGGCATAATAATGTGAGCCCGAAACGTCGTACTGATGTACACTATATTGTCTGGCCGAATAAATTCCTGAAATTGCAACTGATACTGGAGTGCTGTCTGAATTTATCTATCTACAAAGTATACAGATCCCAAGGTGGAGATAGGATCCATCAAAAATGTGCACCCAGAAAAGCCATATAACTGATGAGTGCTGTGGCCCCCTCTGTTAAACTACTACAACCTTTTTTAAGTGATGACCTACCCTAAGTACAACCCCTCTAATTAGTTAACAACCAGACAATAGAAAACTTAATCTTTCTCGCCCTACTGGATCTAGCAATTTTTTATTGGTGAAAGGTGCCCAGCTGGGTCATTCGACTTATTTAAAAGACTACTACTCTTAAAAAAAAAAAGAAAAAAGTACTAGGGACCTGCCACATATCTAGCAATGGCTACATTAGCTGAGCTCCACCGATCTACCATTGATAGCATAATTACATACAATGGGGGAGACTTTATCAGGGTAACGACTCATTCAGACGATCGTATGTGTTTTGCGGTCCGAAACTATGGACGTGTGAATGAGCCCTAGTACTGTATTTGAAGTCAGTAGTATTTTGCTCAAATTTATCAAATGTCACACATCGATAAATTTGGGACATCCTTAAACCTAACACTTTTGTCTAGTAATGCTACTCCAGTTTTCTACACCACCCCCTACTGGTATAGTGATAAATAATAAATCTGGAGTGAACCCCACTTTCCCACCCACTTTTCAAAAGTGAAGTGTTTGAATTGCAAATTTTTTTCACCATTGACCCAAAAAAGTGAAAAAAGCCCTGGAGTGCTTGGCTTTATAAATTCTGCCCAACGTCTTTATTAGGTCAGATCCATAGTTCACTCCTTTAAAGGGATGTTCCAGAGCAAAAAAAATAGCCTATTTTCATGTACTGTCCAGGAATTTCTGGACAGTTGGCAATCCTGCTATGGCGGTATCAAACAGACCCCACTGACAGGGGCGTAGCTATAGGGGGTGCAGAGCTAGCAGTCGCTACCGGGCCCAGGACCCTTGTGCCGCATTAGAAGACATCAGAAGTGCATGCTGGTCAAGTTACACCTCTGGCTGCAGGGAAGGGGTTAGGTCAAGAATTTAGCATGAAGGGGTGCCGTTTCAATTTTTGCCTCAGGAAGCACAAAGGTTCTGTGCTTCCCTGCCCCTGACCACAAAGCACTGAGGAGGGAACGGGGGACCAAGCTGAACTCTTGCACCAGGGCTTATGAACCTTTAGCTACTCCCCTGCCCACTGACTGTAATGGGCTTTGTTGTGGTGGTAAAATTTCTAATGGCAAAAATAGAGCCACATGCCATGCTATATATGCTGTGCTAAATGACAGCAATAGAAACAATTAGAAGGTCCAACACAGTCCTAATTAATTTTTGGGGGAGTGAACATCCATAAAAAGGGGATGAACTAAACAGAACATGAACTAAACAGAAAAATACAGGAAGTTTTGGGGATAATTGTAACCGCTATTGACTATGACATCTGTGGTGATGTTCACAGTATAAGTGCTGGAAGGCATGTGTATCTCACCTGTTGTATCTCAGTTTATCTGGGTGAGATAACTGAAATCCAGAAATGGTGCTGCTTCAGTAAGGCATACCTTGCTGGAGATTTTGTTTAAAGTGACATGGGCTGGATTTATTGGACTTGGAGACAGGTTGGAAGTGGGAGTCTTCCAGTCCACACCCTTCCACTACAGGTATTGCGGTTAGCTGAGGAGATTGCAAGTGAGGCCTGTTAGTGTAATCACGGAGGGATAAAATGACCCTCTGTGTATGAGAGTTGGAGAGAGAGAGGGCCCCAGGGAACAGACCTGGAGAGGGCCTGTGTGGTCCCAGCCAGGGAGGGCTGGGGGGCAACAAGGTTGAGGAAGCCTGAGAGGTTGGAGCCTGCAGAAGCTCTGTGTGGTCTCAGCCAGGAGGGCCACAAGGCTTTGTATAGCCTAAAGTTTGGCATGGCCCAGCGACACCTATGGATAGAGGGTCGCACGGTCAGAGTCAGGAGGACTACTGGACCATCTCCCCCCAAAGGTGCTGGTGAGGCCACAGCCAGGAGGCTGCTGAACCTTACGGACGAAGAAGCCGCATCTAATACCGTATGTAAAGGGTGCTCTATAGGTGAGATAGAGACTACACATCTACACATTTATTAGGTAGAGCCCAGATGGGCAGGTGTTTATTTGCATGTTTTTCATGTGTTTTGGTGCTAAGAAGCGAAAATAAAGCACCATTTTGGACATTAAAACCCCCTGTGTGTCGGAAGATTTGTGAGTGCGACCCCCTGAGAGAGATCCCTTACACATCACAAATAGAGAAGAGCGAATCTATTCGTCGCTTTGTAGATTCGTATCGAATCTTGGAAATTTTCAGCTGTGAAGCGAATCCGAATTTCTTTGGATTCGCTTCGTATTATTTGTAAATCTTGGCAAAATTTAACACGCTAATGATATGTATAAAACGTAAGAAACGTACGCATTCTGCGTGAGGCGGGACAATGACGATATGCCCACGCAAGAGCGGGAAAGTGAAGATACGCCCCCCTCAGAACTGGCAAAAACCAGCCCGGCCCACTGGGATCTAACTGTTTTGCACGTATAGGGAGTGAAGACTCCTCCCTCAGTACTCCACCCTCCTCTGAAGTCTGAACGAGTTTAGACCAGCGCTGACCTCAGAGCAAGAGGCAAGCGTCATCATGGCTAAAAAACAGCTGCGCCCAAATTGGAACAAAATGTGTTTTGGGGACGAGTTCCCTGAACCACCACCCGCTCCAGACACCAGACAACTCTGCCAGAGAAACCCAGATTCAGTGCCTGTGTCTTCCTTACCATCTGCTGAGGTTGCTGTTGCTGCGACTCGTGAGGCGGCTGGAGCGTCTGCTGTGACTCGTGAGGCGGCTGGAGCGTCTGCTGTGACTCGTGCGGCTGGAGCGTCTGCTGTGGCTAGTGCGGCTGGAACGTCTGCTGTGGCTGGAGCGCCTGCTGTAGCTCGTGTGGCGGAGGTAGCTGGAGCGTCCACTTCGCCGCCCAGGAGGAGATCCACCCCTTCAATACACCAGAACCCAATTGTTCCATCATCTGTGACGGCCCATGCACAGACCCTCTGGGACTATAAAACCGCAGTGGACGACTGGGTCATCCAGGTACTCGACCACCCTAGGCCGGGAGATCCTTTATTGGAACGCCGAAAGGGAATTGTGCTTTGGTTTGACGAGGACGAGGATGCAGGATGACGAGGATGGAAAGGAATATTTTGTGGGCCACAGGTCGGTGAAACGGCCATACCTGCCACAACATCGTCATAGCCTGTACGTGGGGGATCAGGTGGAGTACACCCTCATGGCGTCCCTGAAAGGCCCATTTGCAACTGGGGTTACCCTCCTTTCAAAGCCTCTGGTGCCTACAATGGAACCAGAAGTGTGGCCACATGAACCACCAGGTCCAGGACGCTTGCGCTGCCTGCAGGAGTTCCCAGATGGCGTCCTCCGGTTCAGGGAAAAGCCACAGCCTCAGCCGGAGCCTCTGATTCCAGGACTACTAGCAGCACCACCACCTACAGCTTGGTCAGCTGACCACGTTATCGTTCACCTTCCAATCGACGGTCATCCACCAATACCAGCTGCCATGGAAGATGAAGCCAGCAGCAGCCGGGGAAGCTGGGTCTTCTTCCCTGGATGCAACCTTTCCAGAACCGCTGCAGCTGGAAGTCCTTACCCCTGCTGTCCCGGCAGGAGCATTCGGGAAAGCGAAAATGGCTGCAGTGCTCGCCAGCGTCACCACCACCCGGACCCGCTCAAGTCCGACTTCAGGAAGAAGAGGGCACTGGAGTTCCACCACTGCAGCGAGCATGGCCTACAAGAGGCAGGAGCGTCCTCTGATGAGCTTCAGCAGCAGCTCGAGCGAGGAGGAATTCAGGTCCCTCATATGAGGAACTCAACTACTGGCAGTGTCAAGGACACTGCAGGAGGACCTATGGGAGCCACACCATGGACTGCACCTGACGGGTGAGATGCTAGTTGGCAGTTGTTTTTGTTTAGTTTGTGTTGCCCCCGTTTGACTCTCACCCAGATGGGCATGGCTGTCAGGACTCCCCCCATTCTGCAGAAAGGTCCCAGTTGCGCCTAAGCACGCTTATTTTCCTCCCCCCCCTCTCAGTTTATTTGGGAGCCCCCAAAGGGTTCTCTATTTGCTGCTATTCTCTATTATTCATGTGGATTACACATTACCTGTTTGGATTACAATTTTACCTCACGTGGATTACAACTGAATTTTGGATTATGTGTTCCAGACAGACAGTGTTTTATCATGCCAACTAGATGCCACTAGGAGAGACTCAAACGTATATCTGAGCCTTTTATGCTTGCAAATGTGAAATTGATTGCACTAAAATGTTTGCATACTTATGTCTTTGCTGTATTTTAGCTACACTGTTTTAATGGTTCAGCACTTTAGCCCATCGTGTGTATTCTTTTTCTGGTACTGCAATGTGTCCTATTATGCACTTATTATACGGTGTTTATAGTAAATTATTCACTTATTGATAGCTAGCAGCAGTGAGCACCTTATTTTTCTATTTCATATGGACTGCCTCTAAAGATTGTATGCTGCAGCCTAGCCTCGTGTGTATGACACATTTGCGTGTCAATAGTACACTAAGGATTCGTACGCACTTTTGTACGCTAATGCTAACGTATTGCGTACTTTTAACTACGCTGACTGTATGTACGTTATTTGGGCAGGAATGTTCGCAAAAATAGTTTTTTTTATGTAGATTCAACAAATAAGTTTGTTTGAATACGAATCTTGTCAGAAATTCGGCGAATATTCGGCAAAGCAAATTTTGAATGATTCGCTCATCTCTAATCACAAACAATATTTTCATTATTTCATTACATATGCATCAGCAAATATTAAATGTTCTATCCTTGTTTTTGTTCTTGCTTTTGTTCTTTTACATTACCTTTGTTTTCCAGAGATGAAGTCTAAAAGTATCACCAAGACTATAGATGAAACATGCTTTCCTAGATAGTATCAGTTCTGAGCAAATGGTTTAAAAAATGATTATGGTAATGTACAGAATTCAACACTTCCTGTTTTGCTTCATGTAGAGATACTAGAGAACTGTCTTGAACCATGAGGATGTGAACTGACAGTGGAGTGTAATAGTAATCTGCCGTGTTTAGCAGAATAATCTGATGATGCCTACTATTGCGATCCCTCGTCCTCATACAGATTCATGGTTTCTGCATTTCGCTCATTCATCGGGTGATCGGCAGCACATTTACATGGTCAAATTGTCTGGACAGTTATTGGCTCATGTAAATGCAGCTTAAAGGGGTCGTCCCATGAGAAATATTCTACAGTTTTCAAACCAGCACCTGGATCTGAATACTTTTGTAATTGCATGTAATTAAAAATTTAGCATAGTCCCTGAGTTATTCAATAAAAGGTATCTGTATAGCGCCACCTGCTGTTTGTTTTGTTTCTTATTTCTTTGTTCAGCTCACTGAGAAGGTCGCACATGCTCAGTTTCATCCTTCAACTGGCTCCTGAGCTGTGATAGGGAGAGCTGAGACATGCCCCCTTCGCTGCAGCACAAAAGACACTCCCCTGAGCTTTCAGCTGGATATAAATCCAGCAGAGCAATTAATAAGGAGATCTCTGGATCCATGTGAGGTACAGGGCTGGTTGTAGCTTTGTTAGAAAGAGATTGTCCTACTCTTTCTGCTTTAGTTAAACTCCCCTTCTGCTCCTCCACACCGTTTAACATCTCTAACGGCATGCGTCAGGGATGCCCACTTTTGCTCTATGTATAGAGCCTCTTGCTGCACATATTAGATTAAATCCAGATATCCACGGCTTGAAAGTACAAGACGAGGACTTTAAGATATCTCTCTACGCAGATAACATTCTCCTCACGCTGACCACTCCTCATATCACATTGCCCAATCTACATGAAGCCCTCTCACGATATGGAGCCCTATCAGGATACAAAATCAACACTTCTAAAACAGAGGTCCTGCCTATCCTTATTCCCGCTTCTGCAATGCTTAAAAAACAACTATTCATACCATTGGACAGAAAATGCACTGAAATATCTAGGGATTTATTAAACCCCTACATACTCCTCCTTGTACTCTAAAAACTATCCTCCCCTTTTCTGAGAGCTCAGGTCCCTTCCACAAAATGGAAGCCACTGTACATATCGCTGTTAGGCCGGATAGCAGCGGTAAAGATATCACTACTTCTGAAATTATTCTATTATTTTGAAACACTCCCTGTGCGTGTCCCCAAGTCAGAACTTAAACTCCTACAACAGGCCATTTTTTAATTTTATATGGCAAGGTAAACGGCATCGTATACCCCGCAAAGTTATGCTTGCAACAACGGACAGAGGAGGTCTGTCGGTCCCCAATGTCTCACATTATTATTGGGCAACCCATCTTAGTGCGATACCCTTTTGGGCCTCTCAATTGGCTTTCACCAAATGGGTAGAAATTGAAAAACTTTGGCTTGCTCCAGTACATCCAAATACCTTGCAGCAGACCCCAGTGTCCCCCCACACCCCTTTACTAGGACCAATGGCTTTTACAAAGCATATATGGGACTCCTGTCACAAACGCTTTACCTTAGCTTCCCAACATTCTTCTATGATTTCCTTCCTATATAACCCTGCCATTCTGACTAGCCTAACTGCCCCTATGGTCTGTGTCTGGTCGTCGCTGGGTCTCTTTCGCTTAGCAGATGTGGTCGATGTCTCCACTTTGACATGTAAGGCTACTTTCACACTAGCTTTACTATGGATCCGGCTGGTTAAGGGGCTCGCCGTAGTGATAATACAACCTTGTGGATCCGTAATGAACGGATCCGGTTGTATTATCTTTAACATCTTTTAAACGGATCCGGAATTAACTCCATTGAAAGTCAATGGAGGACGGATTCGTTTACTAGTGTGTCACACCAAATGGATCAGTCCCCATTGACTTGCATTGGGGGTCATTCCGGATCCGTCTTGGTGCGGATGCCCAGACCGGAGAGCAAACCGCAGCATGTTGCGGTTTGCTCTACGGTCTGGAGACGGAACGGAATGCTTCTAGGAGCATTCCGTTGTCTTCAGTTCAGTTTTGTCCCCATTGACAATGAATGGGGACAAAACTGAAGCGTTTTATTCCGGTATTGAGCCCCTATGACGGAACTCAATACCGGAATTATAAAACGCTAGTGTGAAAGTAGCCTAAATCCTTTACACAGCTACAAGAACAATCCAACCTACTAAGGTCGGAGAACCTACATTACCTTCAGATTCGCCATTATATGAGCACTATCTTTGGAACACTTCAGGTTTCAACCCCCACTCAATTTGAACGTCTCTGCTGTTTGGGTACTAGCACAAGAGGCCTGATCTCCATTATTTACCATTTATTATCTACAACGACAGTAGGCGACTCTCCCCATCACACATATATGGATAAATGGTCCACCGCTATTGGCTCCCCTCTCTCTCATGCTGCTTGGCAGATCATCTGGAATAGAGCCGCACAGTCCTCTCTAAGCACCACTTATAAAGAAACTCAATACAAATTGCTCATGCACTGGTATCACATTCCTGCCCTTCTGCATTCCCTAAATCCAACTATTCCATCAATCTGCTGGCTCTCTATATTCCATTTTCTGGAAATGCCCTCTCATGGGAGGATGTCAGGGAGGTCGTTCAATCCCTCTTTACGACCCCTGTGGTGTTGGACCCCAAGGTCTATTTACTTAATCTTCTCTCCCCCCGCCCCTGGGATTGAATAGGCGCTCTTTCAGGCTGTTCCTGCTTTTATGTACTGCTGCTAAATCCTTGATTGCCGAGTCCTGGAAGCAAACAAACCCACCCTCCAAGTCCATGTTTCTTGCAAGAATTCATGATCTTAGGTCTCTTGACTACCTAACAGCCTCTCTTAACAATACTGTTGACCATTTCAATGTGATTTGGTCGTCTTGGGACGCCCACCCTACTTATTCTTAGATTTCTCGACCCCTTCCCGCTATTCCTTCACCTCTCCCTTACCCTACACCTCTTTCCCTATGTCTGTCTCCGTCTTGTCGTATGTCTATACTGTTATTCACTCTGTTGTATTACTGATTAATGCATGGGAATATGAGCTTCTTATCACCATCTCGCTCATTTTAGTGACAATGCGAATACTCTCATATATTTTCAATGTGTTCTCTTTTATTGTATTATAAAAAAGTGTGCATTTGTACCAATAAAATATACAGTTTAAAAAAAAAAAAAAGAGATTGTCATGTACTGGTTTATGTATGATTTTCATTTTTTATTAGTCATAGGATAACCTCTTTAAGAAAGCCCAGTGACAGCAGCTGTCCCCCTAACCACCCCCCACATACATTAAAGATGCCCCCATAAGTGTGCCCACACAGTAGTGATGTCCCCTTAGGGCTTTGCCACAAATTAAAGGGAGTCTGTCACTTAATATGAGTGTTTTAGACCGTTCAGATCAGGTTATAGACTCTTTGATGCCCATTACAATGGTACCTTTATTTTCTGTGTCCCTCGTTGAGATCATGAAAAAGACACTTTTTAAACTTATGCAAATTAGCTTCTGCGAGTGCCCAGGGGCGGCATTACTGCCGCAAGTGCCCAGCCCCCTCAGCGATGTGCCCAGAAAAACACACCTCTTTCAGCCCTCTGGCCTGCTCTTCTTTCCTATTATTACCTCCTCCTCTGCCCCCCAGATCTCGCACGCACCGCTCCATAGTTGGCCCACACCTGCACACTGCTCTGCCCATTATGGGCAAAGGAACATCTTTTCATATTGGGCATGCGCTGGCCAACTAAAGACAGCTGTGCTGATACTTGCCGGCCCGCTGTCCTCTGGTGCTGCTCGTCCCCTCCGCCGGCCGGAGGCAGAGAAGGAGGAGGTAATAATAGGAAAGAAGAGCAGGCCAGAGGGATGAAAGAGGTGTGTTTTTATGGGGACAGCTCTGAGGGGCCTGGGCACTTGCAGCAGTAACACCGCCCCTGGGCACTTGCAGAAGCTCATTTGCATAAGTTTAAAAAGTGTCTTTTTCATGATCTTGACGAGGGACACAGAAAATAAAGGGACCATTGTAATGGGGGTCAAAGAGTCTATAACCTGATCTAAGCTCAGATTAGATGACAGACTCCCTTTAAGGATGCCCACTCAAAATAGTGTCCCCCTTACACTATTGATGCTCCTTAGGTTCGCTTACATGTCCCTTTACTGCTCCCTCACAATAGTGATGCCCCCTTTAAAGCTCCCCATGCAAAATTAGTGCCCCTAGTAATGAACCATCACTCACCTAGGACCAATCCCATGAAGAACAGACCACATGATTTAGCAGGATTCCCTCAATTTCAATGCAGGCATGATAACGACACTTCTCTCCACCTGCCTACCGCAGGACCGTCCTCCTGGATCTGAGATGGTTGGGAGGCATGTATATATAGTACTGCATGATCAGTGACTGCAGCTTAGCTGCATTGTGTGTAGTAGGTCCTGTCTCCATATGAACTTGGTCTGCTGCCTTCTGTTTCTCCTTCATGCTTTACACTGCAGCACTGCCTGTTCAATTTTGCTTCTGTGTGTAAGTGGAAGGTCAGTACGTGGAGAGATAATTAGGTTACAGTAAGGTCAGAAGATTATAAACTACAGGGACCCAAGTCCTCAGAGAGAAGGGGACTATCAGGAAGCTGCTGCATGTAGATGGAGGGGAGGGGCATTAATAAGGGGGAAGGGTCTGGGGAGGTGCTTTCATCAGCCATTGATTAGTAAACTCTTGACTCATCCTCCTGAACGGTGCTGGAGAGGTTTTGTCGAAGTTGCTTGGGGTGTTTCCAAATTTTGTGCCTAATTACGCACTTGAGTACAGTAAGGCCCCATAGACTACTTTGGGGACTGTATTATGGCTGCGTACCACTTGCATATTATTCTGGTGTCAATTGGTTTGTAATCATCAGTGTGGGCACAACACAAAAATACACATCTCATATACTGCAGACCTTCTTATGAGAAGGACGAGGCCTTATGCAAGCAATCAACGGTGGATAGGAGTCTCTTCCATAGTTTTCAGAAAAGAGTTTCTGCAGTATCTGCATCTCAAATTCTGTAATTTTATTTAAAGGATTAGAGTGTTTCATATAATATAAAGATCTGACCCCTAAGTTTTGGAACTATACAAATTAAAAAAAAAAATCAGCACCCAAATCAAACTAAAAATGTGAAGCAGAAAATGTACTGGGTAAAAATCAATGTATCCTCGAAAACTGAAAATCTGCATCCATTAAATAAATACTATCCATATATCTTAGTTCACTAACATATTAGATGCTCTGGCCATTAAATGGTTAAAATAATCTGACCTTCATCAGAGTATTGTGATGTCACCACATTTGCATAGACTGTTCTAGAACTGGGCCTACAGCTGTGATGTCACTGGATGACATCACAATGATGAATTTGTGAAGGTGTGACTCCATCTGATGTCACCACATTTGCATAGAATGTTCTAGAACTAGGCCTACAGCTGTGATGTCACTGGATGACATCACAATGATGAATTTGTGAAAGTGTGACTCCATGTTGGATGCGCACAACTTCAGAAAGAAGATTGGACGCCATCATGAGGATTCATAGGCGTCGGCGCTATGTTGATCGGCGGCTGCTGGTCAACTCTCTCTCATCCTGCATGTCAATTGACTCATTCCTTCTGACCCGATTCAGGAAATTGAATCAAAAATGGAGAACTCTGATGAGAAACTCCAGCTTCCTGGCTAATAAATCAAACATCATGACACAGGCCAGGAGCTTCTTCAGGTCAGTTGTCTTAAGACGTAAAAACCACGTCATCCGCCATGACACAGTTGAGAAGACACCAACCAATATTACTACTGATCCAAAAGTTACACATGAGGGGCCTCCTAATACCACAAGGCATGTCCCTGGGAGAAAAACCAGAAGGTGGGGAAACTCCCAAAAAAGACCTAGGGACGCTGATGCTGTGGAGCCATTCCTTGTCCATAAAGCACCACCTGCTAAAAAAACACCAAAGAGCTGTAAGCGACAATGTAATAGAAAGACTCAAACCCATAGAAAGACTCAAAAACAACACACAGCAGTGAAGAATGTCTCTTTAAATTTTGAGACAGTTAAAACATTGGACAAGAAAATGGCTGAAGTCTGCTGAAGACCTTTTGAAGGCAGCTCGTGAAGCTTCCAAAGCCAGTCTTAAAAGGAAAGCACCAACCTCCAAAGACAGTCAGTAAGGGACATTTCCAACAGCCAAAAGAGCTGCGGCAGAAAACATTTCCGATCCATCGCTCCATCTGCCAAAGATATAGGAAGCCCGGAGCTGGGAACACCAAAAGTGGAGATGGCCTATACCTGTAGAGCACAGAACAACTTGTCTCCAGAGCACTTATCCATCCTGAAGAGCAGCGGCCAGGAAGGCATGCTGGACGATGACATCATTAACAAGGCCCAGGATCTCCTGCAGAATCAGTTTGGGGACTTTGATGGCCTGTAGCCCACCGCTGCTATACTCTTTCCAGGGTACAGCGCGCTAAAGAAGGCCATACAAATCCACTACGACGAGGACAGGGTGCACTGGCTGACCACCTGCTTCAAAAATGATGACATCCTAGTTGCCGACAGCATCAAGGCCAGCAATTTACCTCTATCTATTTGCGAGCAAATTAATAACATCTACAGTGTCGTGGTCAATGAGCCCCTGAAACATCTAAAATTTCTCAACGTGGATCAGCAGAGAAACACCTATGACTGTGGGGTGTTCGCCATAGCATTTGCCTTTGAGTTTCTGGCAGATGACGGTGAACCCACAGCGATCTTCCAGCATAACGTGATGAGAGACCATCTAATATCCTGCCTGCAGAATGGCAGGATCACAGGCTTTCCCAAAAAGGTCAATTAGCGACTCCATGATGGGCCTGACATTACCAAAACAGATCTGGATCTACTACGTCACCAAAGCTGCAGTCTCTACCCAACCCCACCACACCACACTTGGCCTTTTAGCCTATGGGCCACATGACTTTCCTGTGGCCAGGGCCAGCAAACTGGGCAATTGCCCAGGGACCCCATCCTCTGCTTCAGTCCCGATGGTGTTTGAACAGTCCAGAGTGGGGAATTTCCTTAGGAGTCCCTGCTCTATCCATATATGGAGTTAGTGCTATCAACATGAAAGGGGCTATGGGACATTCTATGTATGTATAAATCTAATTTTTTTAAATGTTTGTGGGGATTTAGAACTTACAACCTTCTACTTTGTAGACAGGAACCTTAACCACTGGGCTATAGAACTCAGTGTTAAGTCAGTGGTGAAAAACCTGATAGAAGTTTCTCTTCTATAATACCATAGAAACTTCTATGAGGGTTTTTAATACAAGAGAAACCTCTATGAGGTTTTTCAGCACTGACTTAGCATTGAGCTCTATAGCCCAGTGGTTAAGGTTCTTGCTTTTAATGTAGATGGTTGGGGTTTTGAATCCCCATAGAAACATTTTAAAAATAGAGGCCAAATAAAACTTAAATACACAGGGTGTCCCCAACAGTGAAATGTTTGATTTTATAGCGAAAAAAATGTTGCGCAAAACGTAAAATATGTCATCATATCAAATAACACCCATATTAACCCACACCAACCTTTTTAACTTGTGTAACCATTATTTTTTGTTGGGAAAGGTGGCAACCCTAGCAGCACCCGCTTATTAGGACTCACTTCGTAAAAAATTATCACGCTATTCTGACCCATAACTTTTTTATAGTTATTTCTATGGAGATGTGTGGGGGCTCATTTTTTGCGGGGTGATCTGTCATTTTTGACAGTACCATTTTGGGGTGTGTATGACTTGATAAATTTTTCTTAAATTTTCTTGGGAGATAAAGTGATGAAAAAAACGTGAATTTCACGTTTTCGCATGCAGCGATACCCATAATACTATTTTTATTTTGTGTTTTTTTTATTTTGGGGAATGGAGGTGATTTTAATTTTTTAGGTGTTTTCAAAACTTTATTTATTTATTTTACTTTTTGTTAAGTCCACCAAGTGGACCACAACTTACAATCATCAGTAATTTGCTCTTAGTCTGTATAGAAATCACTATATCACAGTTCAGTGCTGCCATCTAGTGACCTGAACTGGGATATACAAACAATGAGCCTGGAAGCCTAGTACAGGCTGCAGCTTATTTATAGAACAGGGTGCTTTCCCCAATCTCCGCTGGGGAAAAGTGTGCCTGAAGAGGAATCCCGCGCTTCCGGTTTTTAACACTCTCAGATGCCGTGAGTGAGGGGAACTCATTGCTGTGAGGGGAGGGGGCATGTGGTCTATTCTGGGACCATGAGGGTGAAGATCTGTGTGAGGTGCTTTATGGGATGTAAATCTGTGAGGGAATGCCGGAATCGACTGAACGTAACTGTGTTGTTAGTACATTATTACAATATTTGGGGCCCCACTTTTGATTTTGCCCAGGGCCACATTTTGTCTAAAACCGGCCCTGCCTGCGTCTATAGTTATACCTATTAATGAGGGAGTATGCAGGCAGCTGTGTACCAGGAACATGCATCAGACTATCAGATGATAGGGACCACATCCATGAGAAGACCTTGTATCTTCATGGGGTATATTGATGATTTGTGATTTTTCTGCTTCTTGATATTTATGGTGTTCTCTGTATAACTTGCACACAGCGGTCTCCACTGGTCACCACTGGAAATAAAAACAGCCTGGGGTTAAGAAGGCAATTGCAGCAGATCGGATCACCAGAGGTCTGAGACAAAATGAGGCGCAGAATAAACCATCTACTGATCTTCACCAGTGACCCCTGCTAGAAAGCATTGGTCTTAGGCTAGTTTCACACTAGCGTTTATATATTCCGGTATTGAGCTCCGTCATAGGGGCTCAATACCGGAATAAAACGCTTCAGTTTTGTCCCCATTCATTGTCAATGGGGACAAAACTGAACTGAAGACAACGGAATGCTCCTGAAAGCATTCCGTTCAGTCTTCAGACCGGAGAGCAAACTGCAGCATGCTGCGGTTTGCTCTCCGTACTAGTTATCCGCACCTAAACGGATCCGGAATGACCCCCAATGCAAGTCAATGGGGACGGATCCGTTTGGTGTGGACACACTTGTAAACGGATCCGTCCTCCATTGACTTTCAATAGAGGTTATTCCGGATCCGTTTAAAAGCTAATACAACCGGATCCGGAATTATGGATCCACAAGGTTGTATTACTCAGTACGGGTCCCTTCACCCGCCGGATCCGTACTAACGCTAGTGTGGAAGTAGCCTTAAGATCCAAAAAGATCCCTAAATAAGGTAAGATCCTTTTTATAGGAGTCATTAAATATGGATTAAATAGGATTACATAAAATGTAATGTGATTTATGGCAGGAACTCATAAGAATAACAGACATGATGTCCTGGAAACACCAGAGTGATGACACAGAATAATTTAGTGGCCACTAGTGGAAAATCACCCAAATCGCCTGATACATGGCATATAAGTATAATAAAATTCTAACTGCCTGGAGCCACCACTAGGGGGAGCTCCCATTGACCTTGTTATGTAGATCACCTTGAGCAATGTCTCCTAGAATTTTAACTATGGAAGTGTATAAGAAAGCAGGGATTTGGGGAATTTGTATCAGGAAAACTGAGCTCCAAACCCCATAAAAAAACTATGAAATTAAATCAGCCCACGATTATAAGGTGTATTCTGTTTAAGTTGGATACAGTAGTGGGTCCCAGAACAAGAATAATGGCTTGAACAGTCAATGACATTGATAAGCGTTGGTATCACTGTTGAAGCATGGGACCTGGTTTAATACAGTTAAACGGATTACAATGACCCACAGTGACCGGAAGTAAATTGTGTGTCATTTACATGTAATTTTCCGCTGCTCCATCTTCAATTATAATAAGTTATATTTTTTGCATCTGCAGATAACTGTACCAGAGCAGGGGTCTCACTGTGTCCCTGCAATGAATATGGGATACAGCTGGAGGTGATGACTCTACCACAAGTCAGCGACATGGTGGCCACCATGTCAGGATCAGATGACCTGCGCTTCAGCAAGAGGCAGATTCCGGGCTCGGTTTCTGCACTCACCCACCGGACTTACTGCAGTCAGACTTATTCACTAAAGAGGTAAGTTTCCTGCTGCACCAAAGGCAGATTCCAGGCTTGGTCTCTTCAAAAACCACTGGACTTGACATTCACCGGACTTTCCGTAGACAGATGTATTCACCAAAGAAGTGATTTTTCTGCTGCATTTAATAGGCAGATTCCGAGCTCGGTCTCTGTATCCACCTCAGGCTTGGTCTCTGCAGAAGTCAATGCAGTTGACATTCACCATTTATTCAAGGAAAAATCTACCATCCTTGTCAAGTGCCATTGTTTTCCTCCACTGCCTAGGGGAAGGGCAGTCCTTCAGCCATGGTTCCGTAGAGGTTTCCTCCACTGGGGGTTTTTCCTCTCCTGAGTGCTGAAGGCCCGACTCTTCATGAGTCAAAGGCCTATCATCAACAGGGCCACATTTAAGACTAGTGCCCTGACTTCTAATTAGAGCATCTACTGTATATTTGATACCTTGCAGTTAATAAAAGTCAGTGTATATTAAGTAGTGATGTGTCTGAGTTTCCTTAGAAATCTTCATAGTTAGCTGGATGGGGGTGTAGGGTGCCGGACCCCTGTGATCAGATAGTGATGGCATTTATTGTTTTTATAGCTCAGCTTATTTTTTTTATCCCCTACTTACAGGATAGGGGATAAGTATCTGATTGGTGGGGACTGATGGGTCCCCCATGAGAATGGGGATCCTATGTCCCCAAAGAAATTGAATAGTAGATCAACCATGTTCCCTTCTGCTTCATTTAATGTTTATGGGACTTCTGGAAATAGCTTAGAATTGTACTCTGCTATCTCCAGCAGTCACATAGAGAGTGAACAGAGTAGCTATGTGCATGCTCGACCTGCCACTTCATTCATAAGGGGACACAGGATCCAGTTCTAGTGATCAGTGGCGGTCCCAGATATTCTGTGGATAATGGAAAGTTTTAATAATAATAATCTTTATATATATGGTGTCAACATATTATCATTATAAAGTTTTGTATTGATAGAAACCATCTCTGGACCACGCATCCATTGAAGTCAACGGGTCCGCACAAAATGTGTATGTAACACGGACCACATCCATATTTTTTGCGGATCCGCGATTTTCAAACCGCAAAACGGATATGGTTGTGTGCATGGGGCCTTATACAGATTCTACTGAAAAAAAATAAATTAAAAAATTATGAGGTACAGTCAGTGGTGTACCTCCAACGGAGGCAGATCACGCAGCTGCTATGGGGCCCCTGGAGGAAGGGGGTCCAGTCTTGGATAAAAGACCCCGCCTCCTAATTAAACTTAATTCTCGCTCCTGTCTTGAGTGCCTGTCCGGGGCTCAGGCTCTGCTATCCAGCTCCCTGCTTCCTCTGTCCTGTCCTCGGGGCCCCCCTTTACTCAGCACATCGTTGAACTGGACCCGCTGGAGTCGCGACTAGTGCTCTATCTTATCTCGCTTCTGGGCGCTGGGCTGGCCAATCAGCATCAGCAATGCTTGCTGAGCCTGCTGCTGATTGGCTGGCCTAGCGCCCTGGAGAGAAACTTTAGTGTCCTGTGCCACAGGAGTCGGGATTTCATTCCTCTGCAAGCAACTTGCAAGTGACAGTGTAGAGGATGATGAGAGTGACTTCTGCAGAAACGATGACTTTAGGTGAGAAGTGACTGTGCTATCGGTAATATGTGTTTTTGGTGTGAAATGAACCCCTCATTTCCAGTTCTAGTCTCTCAGCTCTGCAGATGAACCTGAATCTTCACCCTCTCAATCATGACACAGTTTAACGCCGCCATGCCCTGCTCTGTGCGCTCATGTACAGTAAGTGACTCTGTGTCAGCTTCATGCACTGATGTAGAGACACATTGTTTGTCCTCCTTTACACTGCAGATTAGCTCCAGTCTGCAAATGCAGTGTGAATTCACCCTAATAAGGTCGTATGTATTTTGCGGTCCGTGGATGACGTCCGTGTGCATTCCGTATTTTGTGGAACGGAACAGCTGGCCCCTAATAGAACAGTACTATCGTAATGTGGACAATGATAGGACATGTTCTGTTCTTTTTCGTAACGGACATACAGAAACGGAATGCACACAGAGTAACTTCCTTTTTTTGTGTGGACCCAACGAAATGAATGGTTCCGCAATGATCCGCAAAAAAGTTGAATGGACCCAGAAAGAAAATAGATTTGTGTTCATGAGCCCTAAGGTAGTAAAGGTGGATCTTCAGTAGCTGAATGAATACTACACATTACGGAAACATGCTATTAATTGGCCATAGATTAATCGTATTCTGTGCATTGTGTATGTATGACTTCCTCTGGCGTTCCGTAGCCTTCCACATGTTCCATTGTTATATGGAAGGAGACGTAACCATACTTAGTATGAGCTCACAGCATGAACTGATACCAATCACAACCACAAAGCCCATATACCTGACTGATGCTAAGTGTTGGATTCTTTTCTATGTGACAGTTCTTTGTGGTAGATACTTACTAGCAGAAACTAGTAACTTATCGTGTGAGTTTCCACTAGAGCTCAATTGTACATATGAACGTAATGCTCTGTATATACACCCCTACGATATTTTGGCTATCATTCATCTTGAATACTGGAATTAAACGTTTACGTCATGCTGTGCACCTTGCAGTTACAGCTTAGGTAACCAGAAACTGCTATAGATATAAACCTGTAATCTGTCAAGATTAAGGAATGAAGAGGCCAAACGTCACACTCCTAAACCAAAATCATAAACGGATCCTTTCTAACTCATTACATGTCCGCTGCCACATGTTCTCAAAGGTTCTAGCCAGTGTTGCATTAGAGGGTCCTTCTGTTGACCAGGGGCCTTCCCCCATCCATACAGAACATGTGCACGTCCACATGTAATTGCTTCATAAGCTGTTATCATGGAACACACAGGAGATATCATCAGTAAGATCAATTGTGAATCATCCTATAAGATATAGACCCTAGTGACAAATCATTGGCTCCAAAGTAACCTCTAAATGGGGTTGTCCTCTGCTGGACCAGCCAGCCAGAAGCCCCTGGAAAAGCATCACTCTCAACGTTCCCAGTCACTCACATGCCCCCTTAAAGCTGCCAGCCACATGCCACTTCACTTTCCTTAAAGAGTATGTCATGCAGAAAATAGATTGTTAAAGGGTTAGTCCCATCTCAACATTGCATGTCCACAGGTGGATGGCTGCTACGTATAAAAAAAGTGGTCCCAGTTCTTGAGCTAAATATGAGTCTCAGAGGTTAGACCCGCACCTATTGGAAATGTATGACTTATTTTGTAGATATGCTCACAAATGTCAAAATGGGAATACCCCTTCAGGGTCCATTCACACATCCATATGAATGGTTCCGTATCCGTTCTGCAGGTGCGGACCCATTCATCTTCAGTGGGGCCGCACTTTAGTTCCTCGGCCCCGCAAAAAAATAGAACATGTCCTATTTTTGTCCGCTGCCACCTGCTACCGTAGTATGAAGCTGCAGAATAGATGATCTTTGCTACACCTTTCCTTAGCTCACCCCCTTTGGGGGATGCAAACAATACGTATATAGATTTGTTTGCAAACACACTGGGCTATTTATGCTAATAGTTAAATTAAATTGCCTGCCTGATAACACAGATTAGTAACATTTCCATTACTAGGGGTAGATGTAAGCAGCTGAGGGCCCCAGTGCAAGAACAATATATGGACCACTTGTTTTCTAATTCCCCCCTCCCTCCCCTTGTTTCTCAATAGTATCCCATATAGAGCGCCCCCCTTTGTCTCTCTGCCAGCAATTATTGCCCATGAAATTCATTAGCTCAGGTTTTCACTTGCAGTAGAAAACTGATTTTAAGATGACAAGGCCTCCTTACCTATCGGGCCCCGGCAGCTGCAAAGGTGACACCACTGGTATGTCCGCCTATGCCCGTTACCAGAGCAGTGATTATCGCCAACGTCAAACGACTGTTTCTGGTAATTTATGAGCAATGATTTCCACTAAACGAGATTGTAACGAAAAATCATGAATCCAGCCTCAGCCAGTAGCTCAAATATATTTAGTGCTTTTTATTCATTGATGTATATGTACCACCACATATCGCCCCCTCGCCTTTCCTGATATGTTCACACAGTGTTAACCACATCAGTACATGAAGACTTTGAAAGGTACAGCAGCGGCAGACATGAGCCCACCCGTCTCGGCATCAAAATCACAAGGGAGATTTGTATTAAACCATGGTATTGAATTTAGTGAGACATTTATACTTATCATATGAGGAAATGCATACATAACAATTCTGTGATAAAATATTAGTTAGGGACTTTGCAAGCGAAACTGATCTAAACTTAGAGTACCATTGTGGTGTGGGATAATATAGGGGGTAGGCAGTGGCTTACATAGATAAGTAAGGGCCCCATAGCAAGGATCAAACCAGGCCCCCCACACAGGACAGAAGGGTTTCTGCCTAAACCCTTTTCAATGACCCTTGGGCCATTTTTCCTCTGCTTCATTTGCTAAAAGTTGTTCCTTTAGAGGGTAGAGTCCTGACCAAGTTTTCACCTCCAGTAGAGGAGGAGATTATCCCAACTAAGACTGGGCCCCCTCTTATCCTGGGTCCCATAGCAGTCGCATGGCCTGCCACTATGGTAGTTACGCCCCTGGGGTAGGTATCTCATTCATGAGCTTTTTGAATCTATATTCAGATCTGTCAACATGACACTGGGTCATATGCTACGTGGGGACAAGCCACCACTGGGGCCAGTCATTGGATACACGTGACCTCCAGCTGTGCCGGAAGTTGACAAACAGGGACCGAAGCACCACGTCGAAGGGAACATTGCCAAAGCATTCCTCATACTTTGAGACTGACTGGCCATCCGTATCTAAAGTTTTTGCACCCCTCAGTCCAGGAACTGCAGAAGGACTATGCCTTACACATAGCAAAACATCCAACTTCAAGGGCCATCCCATTCAACAACAGGCAGGAGCCCCAATACCAAGTTGTGCCCAGAGGGAAGAAAGGGTGTGTCCTCAAGTCACTGCATGACCATAGGGAGCACAAGAGAAGAGATCACCACTGTGATCTGTGAGTACTACCACCACCCTCAGAGCCTCAACTACCACCCCCTTCTACATGCACTCCCCAGCGGCCCCCTGCACATATATACACCAACAAATGGTGTTATATGATAAACTAGACCTAAGATAAGAAGTTGTGTGTCTTATAGAAAGTATAGTTAAAGGGGGTTTTCGGAAGCAGAATAATGATGACCTATCCTCAGTCATCAGTATCTAATCAGTCGGGGACCAACTCTTAGCACCCCCACAATGAGTCTACAGCACTCCAGTGAATGCTGTAGACTCCTCACAGCATATCAAGCAAAGTGCCGATTATATAGTGGCTGTACTTGGTATTGCAATCCAGGTACATGGACTGAGTTGCACATAGACCATGTGACCAATGAACGTGACATCACTTTCTTAGGAAGAGGCTACAATGCTAACCAATTGGCTGTGGCCTCTTAAAACAGCAGATCAGCAGGAGTGCCAGGAGCCAGACCCCAATTGATTGAATATTGATGACTTATCCTGAGTATAGGTCATTAATAACCTTTAAAGGAAGGGGGGGGGGTTGGTTCTGTCAGCAGATTTGTACCTATGAAACTAGTGACCTGTTGAATGTGCGTTTGGCAGCTGAAGACATCTGTGTTGGTCCCAAGTTCATATGTGCTCACACTGCTCAGAAAAATGAACTTTTAACTCTTGTCTCGCTGGTACAAGACCCCTGAGTTTCTATTCTCGCATAATCTCTCACCTACAGATCTGTGTTGCAGATGTGGCTCTCATAAGGGTACCTTATCACACATTTGGTGGCATTGCCATTTGGTACATCCCTTTTGGCGACATGTGGAAAATACAATACAGAAGGTCTGCGCGCCTTCTTTTTGTCTGAATATTGAGCAGGTGGTACTAGCCCGGCCTGGTCCCTCCTATAAACCTTCTAAACAAAACCTGATCACCCATCTTATTGCAGCAGCTAAAACTCTCATACCCCTTCATTGGCTTAGCACCTTGGCTCCCACCCCTGAGGAATGGGAAAAGAAGGTAGATCAGCTCTGTAAATTCGAGGAAATCTCTAGTTTTGTTACTAGATCTAGGGACCGGTACTCGGCTATATGGTCACCCTGGAAGCAATATCGCTCCACATAACTGTGGATGGGAAAACCTGGGACCCGGCTGGTACCACCTCAGACTCACTGATATTATTGACGAGTCCATGAAACTTGTTGTGCTGTAACTCTTATGTCAATGGGCACCATATCTCAATACCCCACCTACCCCCCCCCCCCCTCCCATGTATGTGATTACACTACTTTTCGGCTTTGTTCTGTTACCATAATTCTTGCCTTGTTTGTAACATAACGAAATACAAATAAAGAATTTACAAAAAAAAAGAAAAATGAACTTTTAATATATACAAAAGAGCCTCTAGGAGCAACGGGGGCGTGGCCATTACACCTAGAGGCAGCATGCTGTGCTGTTTAATAGTCCAAATGGGAGCTATAGATCCCCAGTATGGTGCACACAACACTGCTGTCACATAAACTAACGTCCATGTGTTATCCTGCTGGGGACCTGTGGATGGTGGGGCACATTCTGAAACTCTTGTCCTGGGCACCAAGAGCGCCTGTGCCATTCTTAGCTGCACACCCACAGCAAGCTGACCATACTGGGTGCAGCATGGCATATTGAAGAGGCACTAAAAAATCACTTGAAACACAAATGTGACTATTGGGGCTGTTATCCATAGCAACCAATCACATAGCTGCTTTTACTTTCCATTAGGTTTCTGAAAAAAATAAAAATTGGAACCTGATTGGTTGATAGGATAGGCTTCTCTAACTGTAGTGCAAAAATGGAGCAAAGTGCCCTGGCAACCGATCAGTTTTCAGCTTTTATTTTCCCAGCACACGAAAGCCGCGATCTAATTGGTTGATCCTGGCAACTGTGATGTTAAACTGTAAAGAAAAAAAAACACTAGTGCGCAGTCGCCTCTCCCATCACGCCCTATCGGTTCACCACAAGTATCAAAAGTCAGAGCAGGGAGCGTGTTTATCACGCCCCGCCCCTTCCCGGGCTCATAATAAGACGAGCAGTCAATGGAGCAGAGTGTTATGTGTCACTGGTGGAGATGGCGGACGTCAGTCTCTGCGGTACCGCGCTGCTGCTTCTTCTACACTGTGCTCTGCTGCCGGCTGCCGCCGCCATCCGGTGTTCTCAGGACCAGTATGTGGACACCGCGGAGGGACGAGAGGTGTGCTGCAACTACTGTGCCGCAGGTGGGGCCATAGATGTGGTGTATACACAGCTCATACCTCATGTATAATAACCGCATGGTCTGTACCGTGATATTAGTATTATTGTAACTAGATCGCGATATGTATCAGGTTATCAGACGATGTAGTAGTAGTCTCATATGGATGCTTTTTTTTATAGATACTGTATCTAAAACAAAAATCTCCTATCTATCTATCTATCTATCTATCTATCTATCTATCTATCTATCTATCCATTCTATCAGTCTGTCTATATATGTTTCTTCTATCTATCATTATTTGTGTTATTTATTTTTTGTAATTTGTGTTTTTTGCCATTAACATGAAATTGACTATATTGTGTTTCGACATCTAATGGATGGATGGATTTATACAATAGATAGACATATATACAGACAGACAGACATAGATGAGATAGATACGGGAGATCCAGGGTTGACAACCGTCCAGAAATTTCTGGACCGTCCATACAAATAGGTGACTTTTTTCCTGTGACTGTAAAAAAAAATAGTTGTGTCCGCAATTTTTTTGGTGCCACTTAACTAGAGTATTTTGGTGGTATTTCTCATCATTTTACAGCTCTCAGTAAATGCTGGTAATGAGTTTTTAGCAGTGTAGTGAGCTACAGACACTTACTAAGTATAATGTTTATCATTCATTATAGTTTTCCAATTTGTCCGTAAAAAAGGGCGGCTGTCCGTGATTTTGGGATAAATTGTCCAGTATAAAGAAATTCTGGTTGGCAACCCTGGATGGATGGATAGATAGATAGATAGATAGATAGATAGATAGATAGATAGATGGATAGATAGATGGATGCTATAGATAAACATGACAGATAGATGGATAGATGCTATAGATGGATAGATGCTATAGACAGATAGATGGATAGATGCTATAAATGATAGACAGATACTATGGATAGATGGATAGATGCTATAGATAGATGGATGGATGCTATAGATAAACATGACGGATAGATGGATAGATGCTATAGACAGATAGATGGATAGATGCTATAAATGATAGACAGATGCTATGGATAGATGGATAGATGCTATAGATAGATGGATGGATGCTATAGATAAGATGGATTAGATAGAGGCAGGTGGGACCCCAATTATTTCGGTGACTGTACATAAACGTGGTTATTTCCCCATTCAGTGTTAGGACTGGTTCCAGTCCTGAGGATCTGTCCTATTATAATCCATGGGCGGACATTCCAGTAGAAGGCAGTGCCTAGGAGGACATGCTGGTGTAATGTATGGTGGTCTAATATGTCATAGGGACAGAGCAGTAACCAGAGATAAATCTTAGGATCCATTCACACTCCGTTACTATTTGTCCATCAGGTTTGGACGGTCAGAACAGTGCAGCTTATTTCAGTGCAATAAAATATAAAAAGAATACCCTGACCGACCCATTATTTAGTAAAATGTAGCCTTGTCCATTGGCGTTGTGAAAGGGAAAATTTTGGAATTTCCAGCTGCTGCTCTGGGGTCGCCCTGGGTGACTTCATCCCTTGTCCAGATATTCCCCTTATACATAGAAATGATAACTTTAGCAAAGAAGGGACACAAAACCAGCACGGGGGTCATGTCCGCCTGCCCTCATATAAAGAGGGTAACAGACAAGTGCCAGTCCCTGCCACCCAGCTGTTGGGGAAGTGATGTGACAGAAGGGTGGGCTCCACTTTTATTTTTCATCCTGTCTATAGTCTCGTTTGACTAGATCTGTAAAACTGAGAATTGAGGAGGTAGCAATGGCAAATCATTTACAGTCCTCACCCGGTAGGGTTACTCCTTACTTCTGCTGATTAGGGGCACGCACTGCCCCTCAAGAATAGGCGTTCCCTCTGCCGCTGGGTATTTGGATGGTGGGGGTCACTGCCACATGGCTGAACTTTAGTAATCATGTTAGTGGTTTAACACGTGGACCCCTGCGGTTCCTCATACATGTACTTATTGTAGTCCACTTATGTGTAACAGCCGTTACATCCGTATTATGGGTGGTCATGTGTGGCGGTATTACGACTCTATCAATCCAGCCGTCATCCACGTCCCTGTCCTGTGGGTAATTTCCCCAGTGTAGGGGGGACAGACGTAAACCCTGCACATTACCAGATATTAATCTATCACTTCCTTTTACTGATAGATATCATGTGCAGCTCCTTTGAACCTCCTGTGTGTGTGTGGGGGGAATGTTTTTTTTCTCTTCAGTTTTTGTAAAATTAGACCTGACAAGTACATTATTTTTGACCTGGGATAAATATAGTTCACACTTACACAGATTTGCAGACACTGCACTTTTCATACATCATAAGTGGAAAAAAGTCAAAGGGAAAACCCCAATGTGACTAGTCCATTACTCACACATCCAGCTACTGCTGCAGGTGTGCTGCGGTATACCACCGCCACTGTCGTATCCTCAACTGACTGTACTTCTCAGCATGCCGGTGCCCTACATGGATATATGGATGTCATAGTAAGGGATCCCACACCCAAGACCCCCCTCCATTAGCCGAAGAAGAAAACCACTGACTAAAAATCCATGCAACATGTGAAATGCTTCTTTCTCCTATTAGCTGCACAGGATAGGCGATACATATTGTATCTCAGCATGGGTTCCCGGGACCCCTCTATGAATGGAGTAGTTGGTCCACTACGCCATTCACATCTATGAGGCTGAAGTAGACAGTGCTTCAACAGTGAATGGAGTGGTGGACCGACATGCCCATTACTGCTTCATTCCAAGCAGGTCCTCATGGTCCCCTGCATTCTGACATTTATCGCCTGATCTGTAGATAGGGGATACATATATTTTATTGGATAACCCCTTTAAGTACCCCTCAGCCCCTCTTCAAGTTTGTTAAGAGAATGATAGGAATGCATCCACTACACAATAGATGGAGCTACGTAGTTCTGTGAAGGGAGCAGCTGATCAGTGGGTGTGCGAGGTGTGGGACCCCCGCCAATCAGATAGTGATATCCTATCCTGACAATACAACTTCAATATTAAAATCCTGGAAAAACCTCTTTAATGTGGTTGTGCAAGAGTTAAGAAATAGAAAAACTGACAGCGGGAAATATTATAAAATAATAAAAACCAAACCGGGTACTCGCCAAGTGAATTTTCACCCATAGCACATCAGTGGTGAAGACTCTTGTGCTTAGGTTACATTTTATACTATTTATTGTTCGTTTTTTAGGTCAAGAGATATCAGAAGTATGCACACCCTGGAATAAAGCATCAAAATGTACAAATTGTAAGGAAAACCACTACAATCCCAAGAATGCCAGAGATAGGTGCCAGCGGTGCACTGTCTGTAACAAAGGTAAGCAAAAAAGAAGGGCTAGAGAGGTGACAACCCCTTTCTTTGTGCCCCATTAGAGTCTGGGGATGGTACAGAGGAGGGTCTCCCTGATTAAATGGTTTGCGTTATCTTGGACAATGGGGGTGTATCGCTACTATATGCTCCCATTTTTCTTATAGGTGTTGGTCCCACCGCTGGGATCTTCACCTATATCCAGAATGGAGCCCCGGAAGTGAAGGAGTGTACACTGCGCAGTCGCCCTCCATTCATTTTCTATGGTGCCGGCGAAAATAGCCAGGAGCGGTACGCTCCCATTCATTTCTATGGGGAGCTGGCTTGGTGATGGCCGGACCGGAGTACTCCAGCCACCATCTTGCGGGGCTCCGTTCTAGATATAGGTGCGGGTCTCAGCAGTGGGACCCGCACCTATAAGACAATGGGGGCATATCCTAGCAATAACCCCCATTGTCCATGATTGACAACCCCTTTAAGGGGGTAACTTCAGACGTGTGCGAGCGTGATTTCTCATCCTGAACTCTGCTCCTCTGACAGAATCGCAGGGCATTATAGTGATTTTATGCTGTGTCCCTGCCATACCATGGATCTACTAAATAATGCCCTCAGTACAATTCAGTAGATCTGAGGTCTGACAGGGACACACAGCATAATAAATTATTATAATTCCCTGCGATCTTGTCAGAGGAGCAGAGTTCAAGACCATAAATCAACCTCCCACAAGCAGCCTGTTTCTCACAGTGAACTTGCACGTCTGAGGTGGTTTTCTGAGTGTTTCATACTGACGACCTATCCTCAGGTTCTGATCGGTGGGGGTCTGATGCTGATGCTATCCTTGCTGATCACCCCATGTTAGATTATAAATAGAGATGAGCGAACGTGCTCGTAACAAGCACTGTAGCGCTCGGCTCCCCTGCGCTCGCATGGGCGCAGGCATCCGCTTCCATCGGGTGAGGAGGATGGAAGCGGATGCCTGCGCCCATGCAAGCGCAGAGGAGCCGAGCGCTACAGTGCTCAATACGAGCACGTTCGCTCATCTCTAATTATAAACTAACTGTATAGTAAAAGTTTAAGAGGATTGTGGTATAATGTTACATAAAAATGGGGTTGGAGAGGTCTAAAATAACAATCAGTGAGTACTCTCCTTACATATCCCCTGCGGCTGCTGTTTGGTTGCCAATCTCAGCTTCCTGTTCTTGGGCTTCACATGCTGGAACTTGCTTGGACTGCCTACCCAGCCACTCGCTAACCACGGTGGTGACCTACCGCATCCACCGGCAGTCCAAGACATTTTTGTGGCATGACGCGCCTGGAAGCAGGAAGTGGAGAGAAGCAGGGACTGGAGCAGCTCTGAACAGCAGCAGCAGGGGATTGGTAAGGTGAGTTCTCACTGTTTGCCCTGTCTGAGACTATTTTTATTTGAAAGTTTTGCAACCGGAATACCCCTTTAATATTGAACGATCAATGCTAATAATGTTTTCCGTCCTCTGATTTGACAGCTGAAGGCAGCATTGAGAAAAAGGCATGTAGCAAAAGCTCCAACGCCATTTGTGAATGCCCTGAAGGAAGTACACCAAAAAATGAGCGCAAAACCGCCTGTCGATGTGACAAAGGAAAAGAGATTATAGAGAACAGTATGTGGTGTGCATTGTGTTTTATAGATTCTATTTAGTCAATAGTGTCATCCATAGTATAGTTTATAACAGAAGACCTGTTGCACAGCTGACACCAGCGGCCCCCGATGGTCCACATTGACATAAATGGGTCCATCAGGTTCTGCCCAGGAGTCCATTCTTTTGATGGAATCGTGGATGCAGATGTGAGCAGAGCCTAAAACTGGAGTAAGAAGGTCCTCAAAACAACATTTGTATCCAAGTAATTGAGCTTCCTAAAGTGCCTGGTAGTAGGGGCTACATTGATTTACAATACAGGCTAGTTAAAAGGAAACCTGTCACATTGACTATGGTTTCTGATCTGCAGGCAGGAGGAGCTGAGCAGATTAGTGATATATAATGTTGAGGAAAAATATTCTGTATATTTCATTCAGTCTTTTATTTTTTTATTCTGGGCTTTGAAGTCCAGGAGGCGGTCCTATCAGTAACTGACATCCTTCCCTCTATGACTGACAGCTATCTGTGTATGCACAATCACTAATAGGACCGCCTCCTTGATGTCAAAACCCAGAATGACCAGTATTTAAATGAATGAAATACAAGTTCAAGGGGTGTGAATACTTTTTTTAAGGCACTGTTACAGGGTCCAGGGTTACACCATGGAAGCCTACCCCATTGTTGTCACGGTTTATGGAGCCAACACGTTCTTTATAGTCACAACATGTATGACTTCTGCGTTTCGTCCGTGTTTCATGGATTGTTGTTAGTGTTCTTAAAATGAATTTTCAGCTCAGTAGTGTCTGTGGATTACCGATGACTCACAGAGGGCAAAAAACAGACACACGGACCAAACGCTTTATGGATATCTTCATGGATGAACCACTGACCATCTTGTCACTGATATTTGTAGATTGAAATATCACACCACTGCAATGATGAGGTGCCACTAGAAAGGTTCTTCTTCCTCAAGGATAGTACAAGAACATTCAGGGCACACTCCAAGTCTGAAGAAAGACCATCTTTTTATTTATTCCTGTTGCTTTTCAACAGTTTCTTAATCTCCTATTTAATTATTCCAGCAGTATTTGGATAACATATATTCAGATGCAATAAATGACGGCATTTCGGTCAGAATGACCTTTGTGTAGTCTCATCTATAAGGATAAGTGTGTAGGAGATTCAGAAACTGCTGAAAACAAACAGAAATAAATAAAGAAAGAGACTGCCTTTCTTCAGCAAGTATCATCTTGTCACTGGTGTCATCACAGACTTTTTTCACAGAATCTTTTCCCCAGAAACAATAGAGGAAGCTTATCAAACTTGTGTAAAGTAGAACTGGCTTAGTTGCCCCATAGCAACCAATCAGATTCCTCCTTTCATTTCTCACAGCTCCTTTGGAAAATGAAAGGTGGAATCTCATTGGTTGCTATGGGCAACTAAGCCAGTTCTACTTTATACCAGTTTTGATAAATCGCCCCCAATATATCAATCTGCTCAGCTCCTTCTGCTCTATAACATGCTCATGGGAGATTACTCTGCATTTTCATGACAATAGAAAGTTCGGACCAGCGATATATATATATATATATATATATTCATAAGTGCATATCCATAAAGCAAAACTATAGAAATACAAAAGTATGGTTGCACAACATGTAATAAGCAATAGGAGTAAAAGTAAATCTGGATATATGTGGCGCTATGCCGACTAAAGATAAAAAAGGAAGTCCTTAGTTACACATATTTGCAAATGCGTGATCATGCCCACTCACCAATCGTCACGGTAACTTCCTGTGGAGTGGGTCCCTACACTCATCTATGCCTCTGTTCAGACTACATCCGTCTCCATTATTCAGGGCGTGTGAGACCAGCTAAATAGGAATCCTACCAGGAAGTCCTGGGTGAATGGGCGTCGCCAGGTCCAAAAGAGTTTGCGAGGCTCATTATATAACAATAGAAAGTTCGGACCAGCGATACACACATATGAATATATATATATATATATATATATATATATACACTCACCGGCCACTTTATTAGGTACACCATGCTAGTAACGGGTTGGACCCCCTTTTGCCTTCAGAACTGCCTCAATTCTTCGTGGCATAGATTCAACAAGGTGCTGGAAGCATTCCTCAGAGATTTTGGTCCATATTGACATGATGGCATCACACAGTTGCCGCAGATTTGTCGACTGCACATCCATGATGCGAATCTCCCGTTCCACCACATCCCAAAGATGCTCTATTGGATTGAGATCTGGTGACTGTGGAGGCCATTTGAGTACAGTAAACTCATTGTCATGTTCAAGAAACCAGTCTGAGATGATTCCAGCTTTATGACATGGCGCATTATCCTGCTGAAAGTAGCCATCAGATGTTGGGTACATTGTGGTCATAAAGGGATGGACATGGTCAGCAACAATACTCAGGTAGGCTGTGGCGTTGCAACGATGCTCAATTGGTACCAAGGGGCCCAAAGAGTGCCAAGAAAATATTCCCCACACCATGACACCACCACCACCAGCTTGAACCGTTGATACAAGGCAGGATGGATCCATGCTTTCATGTTGTTGATGCCAAATTCTGACCCTACCATCCGAATGTTGCAGCAGAAATCGAGACTCATCAGACCAGGCAACTTTTTCCAATCTTCTACTGTCCAATTTCGATGAGCTTGTGCAAATTGTAGCCTCAGTTTCCTGTTCTTAGCTGAAAGGAGTAGCACCCGGTGTGGTCTTCTGCTGCTGTAGCCCATCTGCCTCAAAGTTCGACGTACTGTGCGTTCAGAGATGCTCTTCTGCCTACCTTGGTTGTAACGGGTGGCAATTTGAGTCACTGTTGCCTTTCTATCAGCTCAAACCAGTCTGCCCATTCTCCTCTGACCTCTGGCATCAACAAGGCATTTCCACCCACAGAACTGCCGCTCACTGGATGTTTTTTCTTTTTCGGACCATTCTCTGTAAACCCTAGAGATGGTTGTGCGTGAAAATCCCAGTAGATCAGCAGTTTCTGAAATACTCAGACCAGCCCTTCTGGCGCCAACAACCATGCCACGTTCAAAGGCACTCAAATCACCTTTCTTCCCCATACTGATGCTCGGTTTGAACTGCAGGAGATTGTCTTGACCATGTCTACATGCCTAAATGCACTGAGTTGCCGCCATGTGATTGGCTGATTAGAAATTAAGTGTTAACGAGCAGTTGGACAGGTGTACCTAATAAAGTGGCCGGTGAGTGTATATATATATATATGTGCATATCCATAAAGCAAAACTATAGAAATACAAAAGTATGGTTGCACAACATGTAATAAGCAATAGGAGTAAAAGTACTCCTACTCCTATTGCTTATTACATGTTGTGCAACCATACTTTTGTATTTCTGCATTTTCATGGTAACGGGTTCACTTTAGAGGTGAAACTGCCATATAGTAGATCAGAAGTTAGCGCTGTTATCAGAGTTTTGCAGTAATGTTTGTTTGACTTACAGAGAAGTTGGAATTTTTCGGTTCTGTCACAGGGACATTTTTGCAAACATAACAGCAGGAAGTATATCTGTCTGGGTTGTCGCTTCTGAATTAGCTTTTCAGTGTCTGAGAACTGACTGTCACTTTTTGCATTCATCATTGCCGTGCTTTGTAAGATGTTAATTCAGAAGTGACAACCAATAAACGGCACTCCCTGCTGTTACTTCTGCAAAAACGTCCGTCCAAGCAGAACAAAAAAATACCAGGTACTCTGTAAACTACTTCAACATCATTACCGGACCTCGGCCGCATGCGCTAATTTCTGATTTACTCATACAGTATTTGGCAATTTTTATGTTTTAGATTAACGGTCACTTAACGGTCAGAAGTGAATCCGTGCTGATCTGAGGACAACATTTTAATAGCTGTTTGGCTTTTTGTGTTCCTATTATAAGTAGTAGTTGCCTGAGCCCAGTCCAAGATGGTGACCGAAAAGAATGGCCTTGGGTGCCATGATTAGTTGGGAGTGACTCTGTGGATGTGAGAACGCATAGGTGTAGGAACACAATGTAGCTTAAAGGGAATGCGTCACCTAAGTTTTTTTTCTACTGTTTAAAACCAGTGACACTTTTTTTTAAAATCTGTTAGACTGCTGTAAATCTCAAGGACATTGTAATTCTTCTGATTTCAGAATGCCAGCCCTGCAAGTCTGGATATTTTTCAGCTAAAGAAAATAGTGCTTGTCGTCCATGGACAAAGTAAGTAGTCATTCCTCCTTAAAGGGCATCTGTCAGCAGTTTTGTATCTATGACACTGGCTGACCTGTTACATGTGCACTTGGCAGCTGAAGACATCTGTGTTGGTCCCATGTTCATATGTGTCCGCATTGCTGAGAAAAATGATGTTTTACTGTATGCAAATGAGCCTCTAGGAGCAACAGGGGCGTTACCATTACACCTAAAGGCTCTCTAATGCGCCCTCTGCACTTTAAAAGGGCCTGGCAGTGAAAACGTCATCACGCCTGGCCCTGACTTCTACTAAAGGTACAAATCTGCTGACAGATGCCCTGACTTAGACCCAACCTTTAGGATTTAATTGACAGTGATCTCATCACAATCAAGCCATAACAATTACATTAGAGCAATTCAAAATATAGAGGAGTCGGCTTCCCTCATGGCCAGTGCCTGCTCCAGGTTTAAATGGCTCTTTGGCACAGTGGGCACCCGTCTAACCCACACCTGAAATGACAAGTAAAATGTTTACCCACATCTTAATGGAGAACCTCAAGCCTTGCATGGTGCTGCCCATAGCGTTTGTGTAGTTAGCAGACGTATCAACAAATAAATAATTTGAGCTCACCCTTACATGTCACAGCCGTGCAGGGAGCAATCCAGCCAAAGTGCAAAAAATGCAAAAATTCCAGCAATCAGGCCACTCTCTTAAAATTCCAGCGTTTATTGCATCATCTTAAAATCCATTAGCCGACCGGAGAGCCAAGCGGTCTACGTGTTTCGACATAAAGTCTTAATCATGACTGCAATGATTAAAACTTTATGTTGAAACACGTAGACCACTTTGCTCTTCGGTGATGCAATAAATGCTGGGATTTTTGCACTTTGGCTGAGCAGAGGAATTGTCACACTATCTGTTTCATTCTCTATTCATGATTCTTGCTTTGCTCATTTTGTCCTTTTCTTATTTTTAGCTGCAGTGCTATGGGTCTGAAAGTTTTGGAGCAAGGGTCTGCCACAGAAGATGTGAAATGTACCATATCCACCCCTGTGACTGCTGGCCTTCCCACCACTTCATGGACACCAACTTCTTCTAGTCACAGAAGGAAAGTAAACAGCCTTAAGAACTTTACTACTACGAACCGAATCTCGATCACCACCCACCTCCCCACTCCTAGCAATATTGACTGGGGTAAGTGCCATGTACTGAACGCTTTGAATTTCGTACCTTAGCAGAACTTAGCCTCTTTCCTATTGTAGTCAGCAAGTATTGGTTTCCATTCAGGGAATTCCAAGAATAGGGTAAGAAACAAGTACTTTCAGACATTTCCTGATTTAATTGTATTTTTTTCTGTGTGGGAATTTCTTCATATATTTTCACAGTGGAAAATCCGTGCTTGATTTTTCGTTAATACAAGTCTTACCACGTTTTTGTCAAAAGATGTAGACCTAACATTCTTGACAAGATCTTTATTTCCCCTATACTGGAAATAGTTTCTACAATACAGATCTATCATACAAACAGGACATCTCCTAGACATACTCCTTAAAGGTTCATTGTGGGAAATACCCAGAGAGGAAAGGAAGGGGGAGGGAGAGAATCAGATGAAGTCATGAAGTCTGTGGTAAAGTTCAGCGTAAGACAGAATGGTTTCCTTTTGAGCATCTTCCCCTTGCATCTGGTCTGCACTCCTGCATATATCCTCTAGTAAGAGCTGAGAAACAGGAATAGTGATATATTCAATGGAAGAAACTCTGGCACGACTAAAGCTGTGGTTGGTGGATCTGATGTATGTCAGGACTGGTGGCAGTGTCCCAAAGTTTCTTTTTGGAAGAAACAAGGATCTCATGGGCTGAATTTCAACCTTCACAAGATAAGGACTCTTTCAAACGGCCATATGTTGTCTGCAAAAATTCGGATACGTTTTTTGCAGATTAGATGCTGAGCTATTCACTTCTATGCGGCCCTTCTCTTCCATTCTACGGCTCCGCAAAACAAATGAAACATGTCCTATGCTTGTCAGTGAAAATCAGGACATGGTCCAATTGAACTCTATGGGTCTGCAAAAATACAGAATGCTATCCGTTTTTTTTTTTGCGGACATGCTGAACTGTCCGCAAAAAAACGGATCCACATTTTTGCGGACAGCATACGGCCGTCTGAATGAGCCCTAAGTGTAGCCAGAGCTGATTGACCACCTCCTAAGGCCACTTTCACACATCAGTGTTTTGCGGGTGATGGCCATAAATGATTTTGAGCCAAAACCAGGAACGGAGCCTACAAAGAGATAAGGTATAATGGGAAGATGTGCACCTGTTCTGTGTTTTTCACCCGCATCTGGTTTTGGGCCAAAATCACCAATGGAAATCATTGATCAAACACTAATTGTGTGAAAGTGTCCTTACCCTGATTTCCCAATTCCTTCCTATCAAAATATCGGGTATATTTGACTAGACACTGGACTTTTGGGCTCATGTATACAGTGGGGCAGCTTTTCGAAGATTGGCGTAGTAAAAAGCAGGGGCGGATTGGGAACTTAAAGTGGCCCTGGAAAAAAAACTGAAAGTGGCCCCATGTTTTGGGTGGGTGCAAACTGACAGAAGACGGGCTGAAGCAAGTAGGTGGGGACAACCAAAGTAGGTGGGGCCTGCAATACTGTAGTGCAGCACAGAATACCGCCTCAGCAGAAAGAAATACCACAGGGCAGCACAAAATACTGCTGCCCTCACCACAATATTCAACTGTATCACCATCATGAGGACAATAATACAGTTGAGTTCAGGAGGGCACCTGTGGCCATTGAGCATCAGATCGCTATGTACCTGGCCTGCGTCCATCAACTGGGCTTGAGAGGTCCCCTGGGCATCGGCCCACCGGGAAATTTCCCTGTAGCGTCTATGGCCAATCCGCCACTGGTAAAAAGTATGGAGTAAGATGTGCCAAAATTAAGAGGCATGGGCCTCTTAAAAAAAATTGCTGCATCTTCTAGCTGTCTGTGCACCAGAAACTGGAATCTACCGCAGTTGTGAGATAATGTAGATTTGAGCTATTCCGCCTCTTTCTGGAGAATAATAGAATAGTTCCAGCAGGCCATGGGAGGCCACGGCCTACCCGCTAAACTATACCCATTTTCTTGCTACTTTTGAAAAGAAGTGAGAATTGAAATAAATGACAAATTAAATTGTGTGCTCCATAATTTTCAACTTTTTTACACTAGAAAAGTGGCATAATTTGCCTAATAAATCTTCCCCCTGTATGTGTGGAGTATGTATTACAGTTCACGTAGGCCATTCTGCTCCCTACCACAGGGCTGTACAGCCTCTGTTGTGTGCTGTTTGAACAGATATTCTCCTCTACATACAGTACTTCCTTATACATCCAAGAGAGCATGCCGCGATTCATACAGAGGCATATGGAGGTACAGTAGAAGCCTGATGCATCACAGCTCCATACAAAAGGGTGCCATAATATGGTTGTGTATATGAGCAGCCTTGTTTTCTCCAAAGATTAGAATATCATGTAATAAAATATCTTATTTTATCATTCTAGGGACTTTGTCATTAATTGTGATTGGTGTCGTCCTGCTCTTACCATCTGCTGGAGTAATCCTCACAATGATAACCCAAATAAATCGTAAGAAGACCAACAGACGATTCATTAGTAAGTGTCATCACAGTGTTCAATGAGCCTTTATGACCCCAAATGGGGCCAAAATCTGCAACATGAAACATTAAAGTGGTTGTCGGAGAGTTTCATATTGATGGTCTATCCTCAGGATAGGTCATCAGTATCTGATCGGCAGGGGCGGATTGGCCATAGACCTTACAGGGAAATTTCCCGGTGGGCCGATGTCCAGGGGGCCATCTGGGCCCTCCTAATTGCCAGCAAGTGGAAGTTTTTGGGGATGTATTTTGTGATGGACTGTGGTATTTGGCTCTGTTGGGGTGGTATAATGTGCCACAATATGGTATTACTGACCCTGCCTTCCATCAATTTGGACCCAACTACAAAATGGGCCCACTTTTAGTATTTTTTTTCCAGGGCCACTTTAAGTTCCCAGTCCGCCCCTGCTGATCGGAGGGGTCCGACTCCCACTCATTAGCTGTTTGAGGAGGGCACGGTGCTACGGTGAGGTCTGTGGCTTCTCCCTAGACCTGTGACGTTACATTCATCGGTCACATGGCTTAGGCGCCGCTCAGTCCTCCCAAGTGAATGGGGTTGAGCTGCAATACCAATCACAGCCACTATCCAGTCTGAGATCAAATGATAAGTGAGGCAGAAGAAAAGGTTGGTAGATTTAGATCCCATAACAACAGGGAATTCTGCTGTCTGACACCCCCATTTCTACTTTACTACACCAGAAAGAAACTATATTGATTGTGCAAGAGGCGACTATCCGTTTTTTTTTTTTCTGTTCTGTTTTTTTTTACAGGTTTTTTCCCACATTACAATCTTATGCACAAGACAAGGGATAACTATCTGATTGGTGGAGATCTGACTGCTGGTACCCCCTCTCATCATAAGAACTTGGTCTTGTGTGCCTGTATGAATGGAGCGGCAGATCCATGTGGCTGCCGCTCCAGTTGCTCTTTGTGGGACTGTTCACAGTTAGCCATACTCTGCTATCTCTGGCAGTCCCATAGACCGTTAAAGGTTTCCCGGGGTCCGGCCACCACCAGACGCAGCTCCCC
Source organism: Rhinella marina (assembly GCA_900303285.1). Classification (NCBI taxonomy): domain Eukaryota; kingdom Metazoa; phylum Chordata; class Amphibia; order Anura; family Bufonidae; genus Rhinella; species Rhinella marina. The sequence goes on from ONZH01009465.1 coordinate 91,297, forward strand.
ACTGCTCCCATAGAAATGAATGGGAGCTCACCACACACATGCGCGGCCACCGCTCCCATTCATTTCTATGGAGCCGACAGAAATAGCCGAGCCAGCGCATGCGCAGCCGCCCTCCTTCACTTTGGGGGCTCCGTTCTCGATATAGGTACGGGTCCTAGCGATATGCCCCCATTGTCTATGATGGGACAACCCCTTTAATAAAGCTGTAGAGCACACAGGGCCCAGTTCCTGTGATAAGGGGGATTCCAGCAGTCAGACCCCCACCTATCGGATACGTATGCCCTATTCTGGGGTATTCCCATCTTGTAATATTACTTATTACTAGGGTATGCCAACATTCTCAGAGAGGATCTGACATTTGGAACTTCAGCATTTCAGCTACAGAGTGACAACCCCACACATACAGGGAAGAATTGAGGTTGTCCACGTATTTACTGCGACTATAAGCCATAGCCTAATTATAATATTAGCATCAGAGCTGAGAATAAGCCTAGATCTGCAGGTTTGTGCACTTTTAATAATCCTATCATTTTCTGTCTTTTGTCAGGAGGTGAGAGGTGCAAAGTTCCAGTACAAGAAGAGAGCACAAGTTCAGACTCCAGTCTCACAAAGGATTGTCCAGCATGAGGGACGTCTCCAATCAGGGGGCAGTTTCATCAGCTGCTTATTACTCACTGGCATCCAGTGGCTTATTCTCCACCAACCAGTTCAGTATGGGACTGCGACACTGCAGGAGCTGTCTGCAGACTTCCTGCTCAAAATTTCACTTCATTGGGACAGAGATTTAACCCGACCAGACCGTCAAGAAAATATTTTTATAAATATTTTTTTATAAGAATATTTTAAGAGCTGTGTTTCAATTTTTTTTATTTTTAGTTCTGCACTGATTTTTTTTTTTTTTTTTTTTTTGCGTCCTTTTTTTCAGGACAGATGGGGTTATGCTGTTGTGTGTGTGTATGTGTATATATATATATATATATATATATATATATATTTTATTTTTTTAATGTACATAAATTTAGTAAAAGTCTGGAAAAAATATGCTTTTTTTTCCATAATTTTAAAGTAATTTTTCAACAATTCCTTAAGTTGATTTCAAACAATTCGGTTTTCTGTCCAGACGCTACGCATTTGTACAATGGAAAGCATCACGGGTGAACAGTGATCATTTGTCCATTCAGGAAAAATTGCAGCATGTTGTATCTTCATCTGTTTTGTACACAGGTTTGGTCCATTCAAGTCAATGGGTCAGTGAAAACAGCACCTGCATGGCATCCGAATACAGTCTATTTTTCTACTGATGGTTGCCAGGAGATGCTGTATGTTAGGCTTCATTCACATGTCCGTATTTTATTTCCGTGTCCGTTCCGTGTGTTTTTTTTTTTTTTTTTTTTTTTTTTTTTGCGGACCATATGTGGAACCATTCATTTCAATGGGTCCGCCAAAAAAACGGAAGGTACTCCGTGTGCATTCCGTTTCCGTATGTCTGTATTTCCGTTCCTCAAAAAAGATAGAACATGTCCTATTCTTGTCTGTTTTGCTGACAAGGATAGGCATTGTTACAATGGAATACAAAAAACGGAAACACGGATGCCATACGGAACGTTATCCGTTTTTTTTTTTTTTTTTTTTTTTTGCGGATCCGCAATTTGCGGTCCACAAAACACATACAGACGTGTGAATGAAGCCTTAGTCTTCAGTTTTTCTTCACCTATGGGAAAACCGAACGTGAAAAGAATGCGATCCTGATGGAAAAAACTGAAATACTGAACGCAGCCACAGACAAAACTGATTTAATTTGCATGCAAAACCATTAGGATGTCACTGAACAGATCCTGACTAGAGTTGAGCGAACGTGCTCGTAATGAGCACTGTACTGCTCGGATCCGGATGGCTGCGCCCATGCGAGCGCAGGGGATCCTTGTAGTACAGTGCTCGTTAAGAGCACGTTCGCTCAACTCTAATCCTGACACATTCTGTATTGCTCAGGTGAAAGCGGTCTTAGGCCAGTTTCAGATGAGTGTACACTGCGGGAAACGTGTTCCATGTGCGAGAGGCATTTCCCAAGGTGAACACTGCTCTGGTGACATGACCTCATGGCATTATAATGATTTATAATGCTGTGTGTCTCTGCCTGACCTCCTCTGTAATGAAATGTATTGATATAATGCCATCAGTATAATTCATTACAGCGGAGGTCGGGCAGAGACACACAGCTTTATAAAGTCATGTCACAGGAACAGCGTTCACCCCAGGAAGTACTTTGTTTCCTGTTGTGAACATGCTCGTCTGAATATGATCTTAGGCCTCTTTCACACCAGCCAGTTTTGCGATCGTACAGCTTCTGGACTGAACCCTGACCCATGGACTTAAAGAGGCTCTGTCACTAGGTTGTAACCTATGTATTTAAATACATAGGTTACAAGTCCTAGTGACAACTTTTAAAATCATACCTTTCATGCAGAGTTCTGCGCAGCGGTCGCGTAGAAATCTAAACTTTAAAACATATGCAAATGAGCCATCGGAGCACCGGAGGGCGGCCTCTTTCCTCTGGAGCACCGCTCCCCCGGGCCCGAGGCACGTCCCCTGTCTCTAATCACGCCCCCTCCGGTACTTGATAGACAGCGCTGGACTTACCAGTCTAGCGCTGAACTCTCGCGCATGCGCCCTAAAATCTTTCCGGTGCATGCGCAGTAGCGCTTGCAGTGTCTACACTGCAAGCGCTGTCTTCTCTTCTGCGCACGCGCCGTCACTTCGATAGTCCCGGGGAGTGACGGCGCGTGCGCAGAAGAGAAGACAGCGCTTGCAGTGTAGACACTGCAAGCGCTACTGCGCATGCGCCGGGAAAATTTTCAGGCGCATGTGCGAGAGTTCAGCGCTAGACTGGTAAGTCTAGCGCTGTCTATCAAGTACCGGAGGGGGCGTGATTAGGGACAGGGGACGTGGCCCGGGGGAGCGGTGCTCCAGAGGAAAGAGGCCGCCCGCCGGTGCTCCGATGGCTCATTTGCATATGTTTTAAAGTTTAGATTTCTATGCGACCGCTGCGCACAACTCTGCATGAAAGGTATAATTTTAAAAGTTGTCACTAGGACTTGTAACCTATGTATTTAAATACATAGGTTACAACCTAGTGACAGAGCCTCTTTAAAGGGGTTGTCTCACTTCAGTAAGTGGCATTTATCTTGTAGAGAAAATTAACACAAGACACTTCCTAATGTATTGTGATTGTCCATATTGCCTCCATTTTTCCATCACATTATACACTGCTTATATCCAGTGTTTATGACCACTCCACAGTCCATCAGCGGTGGCCATGCTTGCACTCTATAGGAGAAATCGCAGGCCTCTCTGGTGGCCGGGACCGTGGGAGCTCACATAGGCTGACGCTTTTTCCTATAGTGTGTAAATGCAGCCACCATTGATGGATTGCACGGTGGTCGTAACGATGGAAATGAGCAGTGTATAATGTGATGGAAAAATGAATTCAGCCAGTAAAGGAGGCAATATGGATAATAACAATACATTAGTGAGTGGCTTGTATTAACTTTTTCTACATGATAAATTCCACTTGCTGAAGTGAGACAATCCCTTTAAATGGGTCTCTGTACATGAACATTGCTTTTTCACGCAACATCTTTGTGTTCAGGAAAAATTGCAGCATGTTCTATATCAGTTTTTCACTGAGAGAATTCGCACACGTTCTGCATCGCTCATGTGAAAAGTTTGCGTTATATATATTTATTTTTATCTTTCACTTTTTTGTACAAAATAACTGCAAAAAAACCCAAAGACCTACCTGGGGGAACAGTGTTGGATGAAATATACACTGTGGAAAGATTTATTAAGCATAAAAATAACGGCCAATAAAGTGGAGTATAAAAGGTGTGTGAGATGTATTGTGTTTTATCTAGAGATGAGCGAGCATGCTCGAGTGCCATTTTTTTTTTGCGTATTTGCGTACGCATTTTAAAATTCCTACGCTATTCATACGCATATTTTAATCTATACGCAAATGCGTACGAATTGCGTACAAATTGAATTTGTACGCAATTCGTACGCATTTGTGTATAGATTAAAATATGCGTAGGAATTTTAAAATGCGTACGCAAAAATGGCACTCGAGCATGCTCGCTCATCTCTAGTTTTATCTATTTACTCACATTACAACTTTCTCTAAAAGTCTTAAAAGCCTAGAAAAATGATAAATCGTAAAATGTGGCAAATTTGCACTATGAGGTGGTGTCCTGGATGGGGGATAACTATTAGATCAATGGGGGTCTTACTGCTGGGATCCCCACCAATCACGAGAACAGGGGCTACTTACCCCTGCAGCCCCCTGAAATGAACAAGGTGGCCAGTCAGCCATGCGCGTGGTTGCTCCATTCATTTCTATGGGAGTTCCCGAGATAACTGAGCGCTGTACTTGGTTATCTCCGGAATTTCCATAGAAATAAATGTCGTGACCTTGTGCATGCCAGACCGGCTGCTCTGTTCATTTCATGGGGCTGCAGGTTGTATGGGGCCCCCATTCTTGTGGGCGAATAGTTATATAGTTTTTTTCACGCATCAGTTCTGCGTTGTGTGAATAACTCAGCATGTTCTATATTCTGAGTTTTTCACGCAGCCCTGGCCCCATAGGAGTAAATGGGGCTTCAGTGAAATATGCATTGCATCCTGAAGTAAGTGCAGATGCAATGCATTTGTCACTGATGGTTGCTAAGAGATGTTGTTTATAAACCTTCAGTTTTTATCACACTCGTGAAAAACGCATCAAAACACATTTCACCCGCACGGAAAAAACTGAACAACTGAACGCAATCGCAGACAAAACTGACTGAACTTGCTTGCAAAATGGTGCAAGTTTTCCCGAACGCATCTGGGGCCTAATGGGCACAAGTATCCGAGGAAGGAGGCCACGGCGCCCCCACTTTTTTATGTGTGTCTTGAATAATACTTTTTTTTTTTTTTTTTAACCGACTAATAATCTGAGAGAGTTCCCTTTACTTGGATTATTTTTTTTTAATCAAGTAAGATGTTTATTTGCCGTATAACGCCGGCCAAACGAAACAAGACAAAATAAATGTCCATGTGTATACAACAGATGTCAATAAAAATATACAAATACACAGAATGTACAGTCTATTTTTCTCACAGTAGTTACATGAACATAGGTTTACATAGCTTAATATCTTTTAATCCCAACCCTTCCCAGCATCCCGACCCCCCCCCCCCCCCATCCGCAGAGAGACATCCCTATCACGTACAAAAATCCTGTGGGTAGCCTAAACATATTAACATCTTACACTCTGATCCCCATGGAGACAACAACAAACGAGTCACCAGACATCTGCCCTTGATCCCAAATAGTTCGCTCCTAAAGTGTGGAAAGTTGGGTTCGCGCCCGGTCTCTCTCCAGTGCCAAGGATGCCAGACCCGGGTTATCAAACCAGCCTTGCCATATCTTTAGGAACTTAGCCGGGCATTTTCTTTTCATATAGATCCCATTTTCATGCCTAAGTATTGTGTTAATTCTATTTACGTACTCCTTTTTAGTTGGTGGGCTTCGGTCCAGCCAGTGCTTAGCTATTAATACCCTAGCATGAAACAGCATTCTTTGGATACATATTGTCTGTGAGTTGTTGTTAGCGGACTCATCAAATAATCCCAGCACACATACCCTCGCACAATTTGTTAATCTAATTTGTACACACTGTGCTATTAATCCAAGAACCTCCTCCCAAAAAGAGTTTAATTCAGAGCAGGCCCAAAACATATGTACCAGAGTAGCTTCCGGCCTCTCGCATCTTGGACAAGTTGAATCTGCTCTGAGGCCCACCTTATGTAAAAACACCGGTGTTCTGTAAACTCTGTGTATGAGATATAGTTGGGAGAGTCTTTGCGCCTCATTAAGTGTAAGGGAAGGTGTAACCGCCAAAATATCATTCCACTGCTCCTTCGTTATCTCACCAACATCTCCCTCCCATTTGGTTTTAAGTACGGAGAGGTCAACAGAATGGGAGTTAGCCATTAGGTGCTTATACAGCAATGATATGAGACCCTTAGCCGAACCTCCCTTGAGTAGCTGTTTTATGATCTCAGGGGAGTTCACTATGTGCACCCGTTCCCTAAATTGAGTCTGAACTGCATGTCGCAATTGTAGAAACTGGTAAAATGCACTATGAGGTAAAGCAAAATCAGCCTGTAACTGTGAAAAGGATTTCATCACCCCTTCTGATAAGATCTGCGAAATAAAGAATATACCTCTCTCTTCCCAAGGCGAGAAGCCTTCTAATCTAAAGATCTCCGGTAGCTGAGGGTTATGCCACAGAGGTGTGTACTCATACAGACCCTGTATTCCATGCATTTCTTTAAGTTTGGACCAAACCTTATTAATCAGGGAAAGGGTAGGGCGATGCCACTGGGAGGCCAGTGATGTGCCCAATTCGGCCACCACTATAGGTAGTTTCTGTTTCGCGGCTTGTATTAGTCTAGCTGTAGGTCCCAAGCCCTTATGCTCTCCCCACCCCTTTAGATGCTGCAATTGCGCCGCCAAGAAATACAACCAGGGGTTCGGGAGAGCCAGGCCACCCTCCTCTTTCCCCTTTTGAAAGGTTTCTAATCGTATTCTAGGCTGTTGCTTTTTCCAAACAAGTGAACGAAATATTCCCTGGACTTTATAGAAGATTCTCTGCGGGAGCCATATAGGAGAATTGTGCAGCATATAAAGTAACTGGGGCATCAGTATCATTTTGATGAGGTTGCACCTGCCCACAGCTAACATAGGGAGTTTGCACCATATATTAGTTTTATCAATGAATCGCTGAATTAAGGTATCTATATTCAGTTTGATATACTCTTTGATATTAGAAGTGACAACAATGCCCAAATATTTGAACCTCTGTGTAATTTTAAGTGGAATAAGAGACCAATCCATTTGGGGCGGGAGAGGGTCAAGCAGAAGCACCAGTGATTTATCCCAGTTAATTTTAAGCCCTGAGAATCTTCCAAATTCTGAAATATGCTCCATCAAGGGATGGATGGAGCACTGGACATCTCCCACATAAAGGAGCATATCATCAGCGTAGAGGGAAACCCGTTCCTCCCGCTTACCCAACCGGAATCCCTTCCAACGCTTTGAATGCCGGAGAAGACTAGCCAGTGGCTCAATAGCTATTGCGAAGAGTAGCGGCGAAAGTGGGCACCCCTGTCGCGTTCCCCGATGTAGTGAGAATTGCGTCGAGACTACCCCATTGGCGCAGATTCTCGCAGTGGGGGAATTGTATAGCAGCTGCACCCACTGCAGATATGTCTCGCCAAAGCCCATACATTTCATAACCTCCCATAGATAGCCCCACTCCACGCTATCAAAAGCTTTGGCGGCATCAAGAGAGACTATTGCTCTAGTACCGTTCCTATCCATTGGTCTTTGTAGATTTAGGAAAAGTCTACGGAGATTAATTGCAGTGCTCTTATCCGGCATGAAACCCGACTGGTCTTTGTGGATACTTGTCGAGATTGCTTTAATTAAACGATTAGCTAGGGCCTTGGCTAATATTTTTATATCCGTTGGTAGCAGGGAAATAGGTCTGTAGGATTCTGCCACAGCGGGGTCCTTATTAGGTTTTGGAATGACCACCACCACCGCCTCCCTCATAGAAGCTGGTAAAATACCTTTGCTAAAAGCCTCCTTAAAGGTATCCAGCAAGCGAGGCAGCAGCAAATCTTGATATTTTTTGTAAAACTCGATCGGCAATCCGTCCGCCCCTGGCGCCTTTTCATTGGGAAACGAGCTCAAAGCAGCTTTAAGTTCTTCCAATTCTAATGGTTCATCCAGATAGTGAACCCATTCCTGAGACAATTTAGGAAGAGGGATCCTGGATAGATACCCCGTAATATCCCCCATGTTATCTTTATGCAGAGTGGAAGTATATAGTGTTTTATAGTAAGTGGTAAACACATTCAAAATCTCTTCATCTTTTGTGGTGTAAGAGCCATCTGGCATCCCAATGCCCACCACCCTAGATGGTCCGTCCTGCGACCTAGTAATCCTAGCCAGTAAACTACCCGCACTCTCTCCCGCCTCGAAGTACTTCTGCTTCAAGAAAAAGCTCTTATTTTCTGCCGTCTGAGTCAAGTACTCAGTAAGCTTTTCCTGTGCGGTCATCCACACAGATTTTAGAGAATCAGTTGGATTAGCGATATAATCAGCTTCTAGAGTTTGTACATCCCGACGGAGAGAGTCAGAAACACGCCTGGTCTGCGTCTTCCGCCTGTTGATTCTCTGAATGTATAGCCCTCTGGTATATGCCTTCATAGCATCCCAAACTATCCCCATATTCGCTGTGCCCACATTGTTACCAAAAAAGTCAGTTAAATGGGCATCCAGTGGATCGCCCTCATCTAGAAGCTGAATCCAAAAAGGGTTCAACCTCCAGAGGACCCGTCCCACCCCTCTGCCACGGTCTCTCAAGCTTAATTCTATATGTATAGGCGAATGGTCTGACAAACTACGAGGAAGGTATTCAATTCTAGTTATATAAGTGGATGCCTCAAGGGAGCCCAGTGGCAAATCAATTCGAGATAAAGAATTATGTGCCGGCGCAAAGCAGGAATATTGCCTTGCCACAGGGTATCGCAGGCGCCATAGATCGTGTAGGTCTAGTTCTCGTAATAGCTTCGCCAACGATGTCTCTCTGGTGTCTCGAAGTAAGGGGACACTATGAAACTTGTCTAGCGAAGGATCCAGATATTTATTAAAATCTCCAACCATATATATGGGGAGCAAAGGACCCTGACAGGTTATTGATATTATTCTTTTAATCACCTCGCAGGAATATGGCGGTGGAATGTATACCGCTATGACATACATCTGTACTTTATGGATTGTACACTTCAGGCAGACAAATCTACCATCAGTGTCAATCACCACCTCATGACACTCAAATGGTATAGCCCTGTGCACAAGTATACTGACCCCCCTAGCATGAGAGGTAAAAGTGGAATGATAGGAATGGGATACCCAAGGCCTGCCTAGTGTCTTTTGGGTAGTCTTAGTAAGGTGAGTTTCTAACAGGCATATCACCCCTACTTGATATTGCTTGAGTGCCGCAAAAACAGCTTGCCTCTTAATGGGATCACCAAGGCCCCTCACATTCCACACTACCAAGTGTGTATCACCCGCCATGATAAAACATATCCAATTAGTAAAGACAGACTGGAAGCTATAACATACATTACGCTTATCTTGTCCCCCAATAATGTACTAGTAGGACATCTCTCTGCGGATCCCTCCCCCCCACAAAAAATTAAAAACATCCCAACAAACAAACAAGCAAACCAAAAGGCAGCAACATAAGGCACAAAGGTTTCCTGAAGCCAGCGAGTGTGTACGAGCGACATCCTACCCTGGCAGGTAGGTAACCTCTAATATGTGAGGTAGTTTCTGAGTTGTAAAATGCTGTGTAACAGAAGAGAACATCCAGAGCTACATCATATAAACAGAGCACATCACGTACGGCAAGTAATGAACTTAACAGGAGAACACGTGAAAATAGTAATGCCTAGCTACCCCCCCTACCGCTTTTGTGACAAATCTGGAGCAGCATAATGTCCCATCAAAGAAGAAAGGAGACTAAACTGTATCCATAAGGTATCGGGGAACAAGAACACTAAAAACAGCTGGAATTAATACTCATCCAATCTCGTCCTGGCCGACAAGTAGATCACCAAAGCATAGTCCTACTATCACAACAAGAGGCCGCTTTTAGTTGTTTTCAGCTTCTTCTCTAATCAGTCCTTCATTTTGATCCACCCACTGCACAGCTTCTCCAGGTGTTTCGAAGATGTGAATTCGACCGCCCGCCGCTATTCTAAGCTTTGCTGGGTACAACATGGAGTACTTCACATTCAGCAGTCGAAGTCTCCGTTTGATATCCATGAATTTTGCGCGGCGTTTTTGGACCTCCGCCGTGAAGTCCGGATATATGGAGATTTTGTTGCCATTGATTGTGAGTCCAGTATGATCCCGAGCAGCACGTAAGATGGCATCTCTATCTTGAAAATGCAGCACCCGCAGCAGGATAGATCTAGGAGGAGCACCCGGGGGCAGAGGTCTGGAGGGAACCCTGTGGGCCCTTTCAATCGCAAAGAGTGCTGATAAGGTAGCAGATCCAAACTTTTCTCTGAACCAATCTTCAAAAAAGGAGACTGCTTTCGGCCCCTCCACCCTCTCTGGTACACCTACAAGACGAAGATTATTCCGCCTCGAGCGGTTCTCCAGATCATCCGTTTTACTGATAAGGAGCGTGATATTGTGTATCACCTTTGCCAGGTCACGTTTCACAGGAGGTATATGGTCTTCCAGGAGCCCTACCCTCTCCTCCACTCCTGCAACCCTCTCATTGATCTTTTTTATATCGTGTCTGATGAGGGATACATTTACCTGAAGGGACCCCATTGAGGTGTTAAAGGGGTTGTCTCATCTTGCCTAATGGGGGCATATCGCTAGGATATGCCCCCATTGTCTTATAGGTGCGGGTCCCACCGCTGGGACCCGCACCTATATCGAGAACGGGGCCCCGCAAGGTGGTGGCTGGAGGACTCCGGTCCGGCCACCACCAAGCCGGCTCCCCATAGAAATGAATGGGAGCGCACCGCGCTTGCGCGGCCACCGCTCCTATTCATTTCTATGGAGCCGACGGAAATAGCCGAGCCAGCGCTCGGCTATCTTCGCCGGCCACATTGAAAATGAATGGAGGCGGCTGCGCATGCGCAGTGCGCCCCCGTTCGCTTTCGGGGCCCCGTTCTCGATATAGGTGCGGGTCCCAGCGGTGGGACCCGCACCTATAAGACAATGGGGGCATATCCTAGCGATATGCCCCCATTAGGCAAGATGAGACAACCCCTTTAAGGGAGGCCAAGGCAGAGCTGCAATGTTGCACTGCTAAGAATATGTCCTTAGAGGTGGGTTCAGTGGTGGGATTCATATTACAGGGCTGCTGCATAGAGGATGTTAGAACAGAGGTACTTAGCTCCACGTTTCCCGCCTCCTCCACACAGCCAGCGCCATCTTGGATCACGCTACTGTCCTCACTGCCGAGCATCCGCAATCCCTCTCCGCAATCCGTGACCGCCGCAGCCCCAGGTAAGGACTTCTGAGGGGCCTCGTTGACGACCTGAGGGGCCCTGGCAAATTTCTCCAGACGCGCCGCTACATCAGAGGTTTTAGCCGCCGCCGCGGGTCCCGGCGGCCGCGTCGGGGTAGGCCCCGCGCAATCCTTGGCCTCCTTCTCCTTCTTTCCGGCCCGTGTCATCTTGATATGCAGCCTGGGGGATAGCTGGTAAGAGGGTGAATCGTCCGGTGCTAAAAATAACCGTCCTCGCCTCAGGATAAAGCAGGATGAGTTAGGATGGTGCTCAGGAGCTCTTCAACCCGCGTCCGCTCACATCGCCGGCCAGGCCACGCCTTCCCTTTACTTGGATTATTCATTAGATACTGTTTCTGGATTCACTGGAAAATGAAAGTGGCTTGGGTAAGTTTATTTATAGCATAATGAAAGATTATTTTTCATTATGTTCTCTGGTATTTCCATGAGCATGCTGCTTACTAAATGAAAACTAAGGGTCCTTTTACATGGACCATTTATCCTGATCGATGAGCTTTACATCAATTTACCACATTTGTCCCCTACTGGGAAGTCCTCAGGGTATATGCTTATATCTATATACCATTTAATCCTCAGGATTAACAAAAAACCCTTTTAGGGACCCCAGCATATTATGAATAAAACCTAACTTTTATTATTTATTAAATCATAAAAATTGAGGAAAGAAAAAATGTTAAAACTATCAGCCAATTGCCAGTCACTCTATGTTGATGTTATTTTTTACAGATTTGTAATATTGATCAGGAGTTAGTCAGAGCCACTCCTAATAAGAAGTGATACTTTATTACATTGATCACAATGTTACACTTGTTTGCTCTATTTAGCGTTCCATTATTGTAATAATCATGCTCCGCTATACTCCCTAATCAAATAGCCTGGTCTATACTGCAGGGTTACGATATGTGCTGAACTCTGAGAGCCGCTGTTGGAACACACCCCGGTGAACACTGCCACTGGTCACCGGCAGTGTCCCTGTGGTCCCCGTGTATGGCTGTCAGTCACACGGGCTGACTGCTTACATGCGGCTAACCTAAACAGCAGCTAAGACCGGACAGGTCAGTGCGCGATCCTCGCTGCGCTGTCCCTGCAGTCCCCGTGTATGGCCGTCAGTCACACGGGCTGACTGCTCACATGCGGCTCTCCTAATCAGCAGCTCAGACCGGACGGGTAGGCGCGCGAATCCTCGCTGCGCTAACTAGATTAACATTTGTTAATCTAGTTAGTGAGGATATTGAGAAATTAACAACAAAATTCTCAAATTATCAAACAAATCTGACAGAGGGTGAAAGAAGGGCGTTACAAGATCTTAAGGAAAATACCAACCTAATAATAAAGCCAAGTGATAAAGGTGGTAATGTGGTGGTACAGGAGAGGGATGATTATATACTTATGGTGGAAAGATTATTGAAAGATGAACAAACATATAAAGTACTTTCCAGCAACCCCACTGGGATCTTTTTAAAGGACCTCAAAAAAATTTTGGATCAGGCTAAAGAAGAACACTTGATTTCGAGGGACGAATATACATTCTTATACAATAAAACTCCAACGATTGCGACTTTTTATGCCCTGCCTAAGGTGCACAAAAATAAAACCCCGATACCAGGACGACCTATTGTCTCAGGTAATGATGCTTTGAGTCAACCAGCAAGCGAATATGTGGATACAGTGCTGAGACCTTTTGTATCCGCTTTACCATCTTATATTAAAGATACAGGAGACTTGATTACTAAGATCCAGGAAATAGTGTTATCTCCAGATACGTTCCTGGCGTCTCTGGACGTCGAAGCACTGTATAGCAATATTCGACACAATCTGGGTATTGATGCCATCCAATATTATTTAAACACTAGGAGCAATTCTTTTAAGGCACACAATAATTTTGTATTAACACTATTAGAATTCATACTTACTCACAATTATTTTTTATTTCAGGGCACTTTTTATCACCAAGTAAATGGGACTGCTATGGGCACACCGTGTGCACCGACCTTTGCTAATTTATTTTTAGGGTGGTGGGAGGATTCTATAGTTTTTTCTGACAATCTTGCACCTTTCACTAAATATGTCACGTTTTGGGGTAGATTTCTAGATGATATTTTAATTTTTTGGGAAGGGGATCTTCCCTCATTTCATAGTTTTGTAGGCACACTAAATCAAAATAAAATAGGGATGCACTTCACTTCTGAAATACACCCTAGTCAAATATGTTTTTTGGATCTGAAAATTACCAAAGGTGAAAATGGTCATCTTATCACTGATATTTTTCGAAAGACAACATCTACCAATAGCTTCTTGCATTGGTCAAGTTGGCATCCGGTCCCACTGAAAAGTGGTATCCCAGTGGGCCAATATTTGAGAGCCCGTCGTAATTGTGTAACGGAGGAAGCTTTTAAAAGAGAGTGCGACGAACTATATCGACGATTCAGAGAACGTGGATATCCAAGGAAAATACTAATGAGGGCCTATAATAGGGCCAAAAAAACTGAAAGAGAGACCCTGTTTGGATATAGGTCAGGACCTAGAGTAGAGAATAAAAAGAAAAAGGAAATAATAACTTACCCGGGTGAGTGCTCTGGTGGGGCAATGGATGAGGATATGGCCCAGGGAATCAAGGATTCTGAAAGAAAGGTTATCAGATGTATTGGCACTTTTGATGATCAGCATATGGAGATAAGAAATATCCTGAGACGTCACTGGCACATACTTACCTCAGATCAAGATCTCAAGGAGGTGCTTACCACCTTTCCGACAGTGACATATAGAAGAGGTCCTAATTTGCGAGATGAACTTGTATGTAGTCATCTGTCATCACAACCTAAACAAGGGAAACAGACCTGGTTGAGATCTTCCATAGTGGGCTCATACCCATGTGGCAACTGTTCATTTTGTAGCTTTTTACCCAGAATAAAGAAATTTAAAAACCCTGTGGACGGACGGGAATATGATATCAGAGACTTCTTTAATTGTAGAAGTAAAGGCATAGTGTACATAGCCTCCTGTCCTTGTCCTAAATTGTATGTAGGTAAGACAGTGCAAGAGCTAAGGAGAAGGATATCAGGTCATATCAGCTCCATAAATACGGAAAAAGATACAACTCTGTATAGACATATTACCTACACACATCAGGGGGACATTAATGTCCTAAAATTTTGGGGAATAGCAAAAATGAAACTGGGCCCAAGAGGCGGAAATTTGGATAAAAAGCTTCTGCAGGAAGAAGCAAGATGGATACAGAGACTAAAATCAATGAGCCCCAAAGGTCATAATGAAGGCTTTTCGTATTCGGCCTTCATTTAGTTCTATTCCAGAGTAAAATAAGTATTATAGATTTGTGTCTAGAAGATTTTTGACATAATGGAGGAATTATTAAAAAAAAGGGGTCCCATAATCCCATTTGGATGTGTCTTTAACTTTAATAATAATACCACTGAAGGGAGTAAAATAATAATTTGGTGTTCCCTATGTCGTATCCAAGATATTTTTATGTACAGTACAGTATAGGAGTATAAAACAAACAACAAATAAAATAAAAATAAAAAATAAAAAATAATAGTTTAACTCTGTGAAAATTCCCCCTTGATGTGTGTATAAGGTACTTACCTTAATAAGAACAAATATTTTATAAGTTCTTTTGAAGAATAGTAAGATATAGTCAATATATATTACTTGATGTAATGGCAAATGGAAAATATTGATAAATATAGGATGAAAGCCTTTACACCCAAGTAAAAGTAATCCCTTAATGGGTGAGAATAACATCATAAAGGGTTAATCTATCCAGGAATGACAGGTAAAATACCAAGCACCTTCTAATGGTGGGATGACTTGTCAATCACGCCCCTCAGGAAGTGAGAGGCTTTTGATTGACAGACACAAGCATAAATGGGATTGAGGGTGGCCCCGCGCGTCATACACCTTTTCTCCTGACGAAGCCGCAACAGCGGTGAAACATGTTGAGATATGTTTAGGACGTTTAGTTTTAGGCAGTCAATTTATTCAGCAATATGGACAAGGGATACACAGAATTTATATTGTAGCCGAGTCTAACTGACAGCGGGGAAGCGCTAGTGAAGTAGATCTAAAAGGATCGTACCCGGCGGCAGATTGAAGCGCAGCGAGGATTCGCGCGCCTACCCGTCCGGTCTGAGCTGCTGATTAGGAGAGCCGCATGTGAGCAGTCAGCCCGTGTGACTGACGGCCATACACGGGGACTGCAGGGACAGCGCAGCGAGGATCGCGCACTGACCTCTCCGGTCTTAGCTGCTGTTTAGGTTAGCCGCATGTAAGCAGTCAGCCCGTGTGACTGACAGCCATACACGGGGACCACAGGGACACTGCCGGTGACCAGTGGCAGTGTTCACCGGGGTGTGTTCCAACAGCGGCTCTCAGAGTTCAGCACATATCGTAACCCTGCAGTATAGACCAGGCTATTTGATTAGGGAGTATAGCGGAGCATGATTATTACAATAATGGAACGCTAAATAGAGCAAACAAGTGTAACATTGTGATCAATGTAATAAAGTATCACTTCTTATTAGGAGTGGCTCTGACTAACTCCTGATCAATATTACAAATCTGTAAAAAATAACATCAACATAGAGTGACTGGCAATTGGCTGATAGTTTTAACATTTTTTCTTTCCTCAATTTTTATGATTTAATAAATAATAAAAGTTAAGTTTTATTCATAATATGCTGGGGTCCCTAAAAGGGTTTTTTGTTAATCCTGAGGATTAAATGGTATATAGATATGAGCTTTACATGCAGCAATTGCCTGCACTATACCGATCGCTTGTCCCCATAATATATCATTGTTCCCAGCCTGCCCATAGCAACCAATCAGATTCCACCTTTCATTTTTCAGAGCTCCTTTTGAAAATGAAAGGTAGAGTCTGATTAGTTGCTATGGGCAACCAATATGATGTAAGCGAAATTGAATTTCAATGTCCAATACTTTTGCTGAGATGGGAGATCATCTACCACCAGAGGTATCTGACATCAGCTTTCCCCTATATGCAGATTCATCCCGATCATCCCCTACCACGGCCTTGACCACATCCATGACCTTACTGCACTTCCATCTGTTTGGAGATCACGTGCCGTACATGTGTCATCTCTCCCCTCGTCCACCACCTACAATGTACAGGTTGTCAGTAATGAGGTACAAGGGCCGGGTCTCGCTGTGCGTCCACTGCACATGACCTCTCTGATTCGGCTTGAGGACCTTCAGTGATCCCATGGAACATGCACGTACAGGGGCGTAACTATAATTCTTGAGGCCCCATAATGAAATAAGATGGGGCCCCACCACCTAGTGTAAGAAAATTAAAACAGCAGCGTACAAAGCATTAATTAAAGGTATGTATAGTAAATAACACAACTGAATAGAACGATACATAACTGAATAGAATTAGCATAATGCAAAACCACGTATAATAATGCAGTTCTATCCCCCCCCCCCATCCCTTTAAGGCTGGGTTCACACATTACGGATGCTCTGCGGTTTTCTAATCACTTCCATTTTTAATAGCCATGGGGCATAGTCTTAATTTCTCTACTGCAATTTGGACTTTTTTCCAGTTCCCAGCTACATTATATGCAATATTAAATGCTGCCATTAGAAATTAAAACTTCTCCCGCAAAATACAAGCCCTCGTACTACCATGCATACGGAAAATAAAAAAGTTATAGCTCCTGGAAACAGGGAGTAAAAAAGTGAAAATGCAAAAAAAAACAAGAAATGACGTAGTCCTGAAAGGTAAAATGCTTTTCTGACCTGGAGTTTTTCCACTTTTATGTGTGCGTCCTGTTATAATTATATAATAAAGTCCCACCCTAGCAGATGACACTAATTATTTCCAATACCATTATGTCCCCCTGTAGAGGTGATCACATATACCCAGCCTCAGTCATATTATGTTATACAATAGTAACACTCAGCCCTATAGGGGGCGCACTGCAGATCACACTGATTGACTATTCTGTATTACATGAATAGGAACTATGGACTGTGTCACATTATTAAATTATTTTTCAACACCTCATGGTTCATCTCAGCAGTCAGGATGGCCGAGCGGTCTAAGGCGCTGCGTTCAGGTCGCAGTCTCCCCTGGAGGCGTGGGTTCGAATCCCACTTCTGACAGCTAGTAGTTTTTTTCTTAGATTGACTTTGCAAACTCCCCAGACAAGCAGAATGTGTGAATAGAAACTAGACGAGCAGCCTGTGTGATAAAATCGTTATTTTCATGAGAACTGAGCAGTTTGTCTCATGTATATAGGACGTATGCTGATTGAATGAATATGGGGATCTAATACCTGTTTTACAAGTTTAGTTACTCGGAAATCGCATGTAAATCGTCTCATCTACAACCGCTGGTAACTCAGATGTGTGTGAACGAAGGAAAACATGCGTCAAAAACAACTGCCGAAACCCGGGATCGAACCAGGGACCTTTAGATCTTCAGTCTAACGCTCTCCCAACTGAGCTATTTCGGCTGTGCTTGTGTGAGGCTTGGACTTTCTTTAAACGGATTCAAGTGTCTATTGCTTGTAATAGAATTAGGGTGTTGGTTTTTTTTCTTTTTTTAATTAATCAATAAACCTAATTCACTTTAGGCTCATCTCACATTTCCATGGAAGGATTGGTGCAGCGCCTCTGCTATAAAATCCATTATATTTGATAGATAGGTAGATAGAGCTAAATGTTGCACTATTCGTCCTGCTGAAATGATGGACACCCAACAGAATGTCGGCGGTCGCTCCGGGGCCATTCACGACCATCATCGGATGGAACCAGCGCTCAGTTATTTTTGTTTTTTTACTCCTTTCATATGGACCGTCTGTAATGTCATTTGAAATAAAGTTTATAAATAAGTATAATAAATAAATTAATAAATTTCAGCAAAGACCTAATTCACACAACCATATTTTCGGTCTCGTCCAATCCGTATTTATTTGCTGTCCACATCCGCGCAGCCGTGCTACAGATTGTAAAACATGTCAGATTCTTGTCCATTTTGTGGACAAATAGGCCTTTTGCGGAGCCACGCTTTGCGGACGACAAGACGGACACAGCCATTTGAATGTAGCCTAAAGGAACCTCCTGAAAATTTCCACAGAAAACAACACATTCTCCGCTTATACATTCGCACTCCAGGTCATTTTTTGTATCCACAAATCCAGACAGAAAATCTACAACAATTCTTTCCTGTGTGAATGAGCCCTCACAGTCAGGGGCGTAGCTAAAGGCTCATGGGCCCTGGTACAAGAGTTTAGCTTAGGCCCCCCTTCCCTCAGTGTTTTTTGTGTCTTCTTATGTGGCACAAGGGTCTTTGGGCCCCCTCAGGCTCCTGGGCCGGTAGCAACTGCTACCTCTGCACCCCCCTATAGCTACGCCCCTGCTCACAGACTTTCACCCTGTTAGTAGAACATATATGTGTTTGCCACTTAACCTATCTTGGCCAAGAGGCTGTGCTGTGAGCAAACCTTTTGAGATTCAGTTGCTGGCCCGCAGGTGGCAGCACCACATTAGGATATACAGAATTCTGTATTCTGTAATGGATTTTAAAAAACGCATTACAGAATACTAATTGCAATCTAATGATTGCATGTTATAGCCACCTAGGGTAATGTTAAAAAAAAGTGTACAATTTATTTAAAAAAAAACAAAAAAAATATAATACTTACCTGATCCGTTTGCTCGCAATGGGCTGGCCACTGACACCTTGCTTGAAGGTCCACCGCGAAATCTCACGCGGCCTGAGATGAGGGCATGGTGACATCATGTGTCACCATGCAAGGGATTTCAGCCGAGATCTTTAAGTGGTCAGCCCGTCGTGAGCACATGGATCAAGTATTAATTTGTTTTTACACTATTTCTGGTTAAATCAATTCGCTACCGCAAAGTGCAAGGAAATTCGGCTTTGAGGCAAATCAAATTTATTTTGAAATTCGCTTATCATTAATTGTAGGCATTACCACGTCTGAAAATGGACAAACTATTATCATTTAAATGCATTTATACTGTACAGGGAATGCGATAATTAAAAAAAAATCTAAATGGTCGTCAGAAAATGGTGCTGAAAAGAAAAAAATTATATTTAGACGCCATTAGAAATTAAAACTTGTCCTGTAAAAAAACAAGCCCTCGTATGGCCATGAGAACGGAAAATAAAAAAGTTATGGCTCCTGAAAGCAGGGAGTAAAAAAAAAAAAATGTAAAAATCCAAAAAAAACCAAGAAATTACTTAGTTCTGAAAGGGTTAAAAATAAATAATCTAAGTAGCCTCAAATAAGTGTCACCTGCTGCAGTACAGACTGTCAGCCAGGGTGTGAGGGTGTGGGTAATTTAAAGGTCAAAAGTTGGATTGGAGGGGATACCACTTCCTATTGGCACAACTGAGATACAATTGAGCTGCCTTACATATGGTAGCGTGGCCGAGCGGTCTAAGGCGCTGGATTTAGGCTCCAGTCTCTCTGGAGGCGTGGGTTCGAATCCCACCGCTGCCAGGATTATTTTTAACTCTGCCACTAGATGTCGCTGTGGTGACTTATTTTTAGTAGCATAGAACAGGTTTCTAAACCTCTAGGACTCAATGGTCTTGTGAACACATTGGGCTGTTTCATTGTATGCTGAGGGAGGGGTCTTTTATTTTTATGTATTCATGGTGGTCCTCTTTTGTCAGCAGTTGCACAGTTATTTCAGGTGTAACCCAACGTTTCTGAAGGGCAGACCTGCCTAATGGTCATGTTTCTGCAGTATTACTGGATACACAGACAGATTTGTCAGAAAACTGGGTATGCTAGCAATGTCTTTAGTGAGAGTACCCCTTTAAAGTGGCTTTCTACACAATTCCAATCTATGGCATTTTTCTTCATTCTTTTTAGTATGTCCCTAATAATTTGCATTAAATCAGTTCCTCCACAATCTGTGACAATGATTTTACATCAACGTACAAATTATTTCCATAGCAGGAGCGTACCAGTAAATGCCTCAGTGGAAACTAATCACTCCCCTTCCAGTCACTTTCCAGGGTTGTCTCCTTTGTGTTGCTTTCAGCAACCAACCAGCTTTCAGTTTCTAAACTGGAAAATAAATATCAGGTGTGAAAGGTTCACTATCTTAACCCTTTCTACACCGGATGTTTTTTGTTTTTGCATTTTTGTTTTGCACTCCCTGCCTTCCCAGAGCCATATCCAGGTCAGTATGAATCCGGTGATATCTTATATGTATAGTTTTTCTTGCGTTTTGATGAAATAATAAAAAAGTTTCATTTTTTTTGTCGCCATATTTTGACCCCAATAACTTTTTGGTATTCATGTGTACGGAGCTGTATGGGGGCTTATTTTTTTGTAGGGCGATCTGAACGTTTCATTGCCACCATTCTGGGGTGTGTATGACTTTTTGATCACTTTTTATTTTATTTTTTTGTAGAAAATGAAACAACGCCATTTTCTGTTTCGCCGTATGTGGAAGATATTTTTATACTATGGGCGTTTTCGCACATGGCGATACCTATTTTTTAGTTCTTTTATTTTTATTTTGGGGAAAGGGGGGTGATTTGAATTGTTATTACAGACAAGTGCTCCATAGGAAAAACTATGCAGCAGCCTCTTGCCATTCACAAAGAGAGGGGCTGCTGCATACACACGCTCCAGCTCCTCCAAACGCCGCACTGGGGAGCTAGAGCAACACTGGACGTGCATGCTTCCGGTGTTTCGCACGCTCAGATGCCATAGTCAGGATTGACCACGGCACCTGAAGTGTAAAATGTCTGCGGCCAATATTACCGCCGATTGTGGACATAAAAAACAGCAGGCACCCCACGGCCACTACTACGACGCTGGTCAGGAAGGGGCTGAAGGGGGTTGTTTCACGAAGGATAGTCTACATTTTTCAAACCAGCACCTGGATTTGAATACTTTTGTAATTGCATGTAATTAAAAATTTTGTCTAGCTATTAAGTAATTTAATAAAATGTATCTGTATAGCGCCACCTGCTGTTCGTTCTTTTCCTTATTTTTTGTCCATCTCACTGAGCAGGCTGAACACACTCAGTTTAAATCTTCAACTTCCACCAGCCATTATGTTCTGTTAGAAGCTGTGGCTGTTACAGGGAGAGAGCTGCAGCACAAAGGACACATCCCTGAGCTGCCAGGCTGAAGATAATCTAGCAGAGCAATTGGAGCAGTGAATAGTGAGATCTCTGGATCCATGTGAGGTACAGGACTGGTTCTAGATTGGTTGGAAAGGTATTGTCATGTACTGTATGATGTCTGCTTTTCATTTTTTACATTGATCATGGCGTAAGAAGCATTTTTAATCTTAGGGTTATTTCACACAAGTGGATTCATTGTGGGAATCACGCTCTGTGTGTGAGCGTGATCCACCATTCTGCAGGAGCACATGGCATTATCACGATTTTTAATGCTATGTGCCTCTGCTTGACCTTAAAGAGAGTCTGTCACTAACTTTTCACATTCTACACTGCTTCTATTGCCTTCTTGCACACACACGTGATCATAATGGTAACTTTTTTGCTTTAGTCCGATTTTCTAAAGCTGCAAAAACAAGGTTATAACGGTATGTGCAAACGAGAGCTCGCAAGTGCCCAGGGGCTGTGTTCAGGGATGCGCCACCAATGAGGCCAGGTGAGGCGATCGCCTTTAAGCAGCACCAGGTTGAGGGCAAGAAAGGGGCATCGGAAGGGCCATGGGGAATGAACGCTTTCATTGTGGCAAAGGGGTTAGGTTAAGAAATTGGCATGGGGGGGGGGCGCTGTTTTAGCTTTTGCCTCAGGCAGCAGAAAGGCTAGGTGCACTCCTAACTCCTCCCCAGCCTCATCTGGCCAGCCCTGTAATCATCTTATATCATCCTCTCCACCTCCTGAGATCCTGCGCGCGCACAGTTCACCATCGGGCCCGGACATGGTTTGCAGCAGTGCGCATGCCCAGGAGGTGAACTGTGCATGCGTGGGATCTCAGGAGCTGGAGAGGATGATGTAAGATGATTACAGGGCTGGCCAGATGAGGGCCCTGGGCACTTACAGCCAGAACACCGCCCCTGGGCACTTACAGCCAGAACACCCCCCCTGGGCACTTGCGAGCCCTCATTTGCATACCATTAAAATCTTTGTTTTTGCGGCTTTAGAAAATCGGACCATTCTGATCATGTGTGTGTGTGTGTGCAAGAAGGCAATATAAGCTGTGCAGAATGTGAAAAGTTTGTGACAGACTCCATTTAAAGAGGCTCTGTCGCCAGGATTAACCCTATTAAAACATACTGCCTGGTAGAGCTCATCATGCTGATTAAAATGATATCTGTCTTTTGTCTGTACGAGAAATGGCTGCAAAGATATCTGCATTTTATTCATATGCAAATGAGCCATTGGAGCACCATGAGGCAGGGCTGAATCCTTGGAGCACTACTCTGTAACAACCCTTGTGCTCTGCACACTCCCCCTTCCCTTGACTGACAGGGCTAGACATGCTGAGAGCAGAGTTGTGTCTTAGCATGTACATATCATATCCTCTATGTACTGCAGCTTCACCACACTGAGATCTGCTCAGAAAGCTGGTACACATATTACTGCTTTATTCACAGGCACAATATATGATTATAGACACCAGTAATGTGTGATAGCTTATAAGCATAGAATAAAACTTAATTTCTATTCTGAGGCATAATACGAATGCAGCAATAACAAATTTGAACAACTTAAAAAAAAAAAAAAAAAAAAAAAAAAGCAACCTTTGGAATAATCATTTTTTTTGCATTGCTATATTCTGCCGACCATAACTTTTTATTATTATTATTTCGGTCTACAGAACTGTATAAGGGCTTATTTTTTGCTTAACAAACTGTCGTTTTTATTGGTACAATTTTTTTGTAGTATATTAAACTTTTTGATCATCGTTATTCAAATTTTTTTTTTTCGGGGGACGGGGGGCGAGAAGATGACAAAAAAATGGCCAATAACGTGTTTTTCCCTTTTTGTCCCATTACGGCGTTCACCGCACAGGAATTTTTAAAAAATATTTTAATAGTTCAGATATTTTCAGACACGGCGGTACTCACTATGTTTATTTTTTATTGTTTTTTTTTTTTTATATGTAAAATTGGGAAGGGGGTTGATTTAAATTTTTAATATATTGGTGTTTTGTTTTTTTAATTTAAACTTTATTTTTAATAACTATTAGCCCCCTTAGGGGCCTAGTACATTAGATCTTTTGATCCCCTCTCCTATTCACCCTAATAGATCTCTATTTGGGTGAATAGAATTTTTACACTCTCCATTCTGAGCTGTGCCTCATACACAACTTAGTACAGAGAAACCAATGGCAGTCCTGGATCGCTTCAGCAGCATCTAGGCTGCCATGGCAACCATTCGGAGCCCCCCGATTTCAATGCTGGGGCTCCGATCGGAAGGAAGAGGGAGCCACATCCCTCTGGCTTCACTCACAGGTGCTGCGATGTTTATGAACAGGTAATCGGCGGCAGTATTACAGGATGATCGCTAGCGAATGCTCGTTAGAGATTATCGTCCAAAAAAATCGGCCAGTGTAATACAGGCTTTACTTCTACAGGATCACATATAAATAAACTGTCACTATGATCCTGTAGCAGTAAGGTCCAGCACAGGCACACAGCATTATAAATCAGTATAATGTTGTGCACTCCTGCACATGGAGTGTGATTCCCGCAAAGGACTTGCTCATGTGAAACAGCCCCTAGTGACCACCAATACACATTTTTACGAGTGCCCCTAAGAGGCCTCAGGTTAGGCTACATGAGTCTCTAACGGGCCAGATCAGCTGAACTACCAATCTGGGTCAGGTGACAGTGCAGTGCCAGCCTTAAAAGCCAGAGGGGCGCCGGACCTGGAGCGGAGCCGTGGCACAGGACAGGTAAGAGACGGTTTTTATTTTATCCTTATGGGCTGTGTGGGCTGATCTGAGGTCTGATGGGGGCATATTCATTTAATATGGGGGCTTATGGGCTGGTCTGAGGTCTGATGGGGATAGAGGGGGCTGATATGGGGGATGATCTGAGGTCTGATGGGTGCATATTCATTTAACATGGGGGCTTATGGGCTGATCTGAGGTCTGATGGGGATAGAAGGGGCTGATATGGGGCTGATTGGGCACATCTGTCTAATATGGGGGCTGATGGGCAGATCTGAGGTCTGATGGGGGTAGAGGGGGCTGATATGGGGGCTGATCTGAGGTATCATTGGGCAGAGTGGCTGATATGGGGGCACAGTGGGCTGATCTGAGGTCTGATGGGGGCACAGTGGGCTGATATAGGTGCACAGTGGGTTGATCTGAGGTCTGATGGGGGGTGTGACATGGAGGGCTGATGGGGTTCTGACATGGAGGTCTGATGTGATGTCCTGAAATTTATGGGGGGTCTGATATGAGGTGTGATGAAAAATAATTTTTTCTTATTTTCCTACTCTAAAATCTGGGGTGCGTCTTATCATCAGGTGCGTCTTATCATCAGGTGCGTCTTATAAAGCGGAAAATACAGTAATTCCCTAGATGCAGCAGCCAATAGCAATCACGGCATCTAAGTGGTTTTAGAGGGAGAGGACTCCCTCTGTCACCCATCATCAGTACCGCTGTGAATACTGACATGGCAGCCAGGGGTTTATTGGAGGCCCCGGTGTCTGCCTTCTGTGTGTATCAGAGGCATAGTATAATAGATAGCCTTTTAGGTTTCCACTGACCACATAATACACTGTGGTAGTACAGTGTGTTATGGAAGAGATCAGAGGATCGTGTTTCAAAGTTCCCTTGTGGGACTAAGGGCTCATGAACACGAACGTATTTTCTTTCGTGTTCATGAGCCCTTAGTCCCACAAGGGAACTTTGAAACATGATCCTTTTTTTGTGGACCGTATGCGGATCTATTCATTTCAATGGGTCCGCAAAAAAATAGAACATGTCCTATTATTGTCCACATTACAGACAAGGATAGTACTGTTCTATTAGGGGCCAGCTGTTCCGTTCCACAAAATGCGGAATGCACATGGATGTCATCCATATTTTTTTGTGGATCCGTTTTTTTGCGGACCGCAAAATACATACTGTCGTGTGCATGAGTCCTTATAAGTAGTAAAAATAAGAATTAAAGGGGACTTTACAACTGATGACCTATCCTCTACATAGGTCATCAGTATCTGATCAGTGGGGGATCGACACAGGGACCTCTCCCGATCAGCTGTTTGAGAAGAGACCGGGACTCGCTGTAGGGTTGCGGCCTTCTCTCAGCTTTTCCTAGGCCATGTGATGTCATGTACATTGTGCAGTGTCCGGGTTTGGGGTGGTCCCAACGCAATGCTGGGTCCCCTGGACACCGTCAAGGTGTCATCACGTGTTGCTGCTCTCCGGAAAGGATGGTAAGGCGTGGTGCACCCCAATGGGAAATAAGTCCAGAGAGTCAGGGTCTGCAGTAAACCAGGGTGCTTCTTTATTGGAGGAATTCAGGTACCAAACAATACAGGCGAGGCATTGGGCTGGCTTCTCCAGTCTCCTCCTGGGCACAAGAAGGGTTTGATGCTGAGGAAAGGCCTAAACTAGCTGTCCCTCTCTCTCTTCAGAAGGCTTGCATCCTGTTCAAGGGCCCACGGTCTGTAGCTCAGTAGTCCGGGTAGCTCCTTGGTCACAGGGCTAGTGACCCATGGTCTGTAGCTCAGCGTCCCCATCTCAGCGTCTTCTTCTGGTCCTTCAGTAGTCTGGCAGCTTCTCCTCTCCAAGCACTGGTCCCTAACTGCAGAACACTAGGGGCTCTAACTGCTCTCCTTATATACAGTTTTTGCTAGACTAGAACCTTCTAGTGGGAAGGGTGGAGTGGAGAAGCTCAGCACAAACAGATACAATGTTTCAGTTCAATGGCAATGACACAGCAGGTGTTCCTGACAAAAACAAGTTTTCAGACATAACAACATAGCTAAAACCAGACATTTCAAAGGTCAGGCTGTCTGCTTTTTGGTGGTAAACAAGTCTAGGTTTTTCCCTCCAAAACATGGTGGTAAACAAGTCTAGGTTTTTCCCTCCAAAACATGGTCTTCTTTAAACCTTATGGCAGCAGTGGAAAATTACCAGCTTCACAATCCAAGCCCTAACAGTCTCTCAGTATTCATTTAAACCTTTCCACAGAGCCATTTAACTACAGTGATAATGAACAGAATATATATCAAAACATATATAAAATGCAGTTACACAGTATTAGAGTGCACGTTAACCCTTATAGGTGAAATAAAGTAAGAACTTTTAACTTCGCATAGGGGAAATAGACAAATGTTCAAATTTCAAAATGCTCCTGGTTCCAGGGCACTACAATCGGTCATGTGGGCGTTTTCCAGCAGCTGGGACTAAAGGACTGGTAAGTGTTGAGGGAAACTTGAATGGAGCAAAGTACAGAGATATTTTTAATGAAAACCTGATCCCGAGTGCTCTGACAAGTAATGACAAGGCAATGATCCTAGATACACAGCCAAGACAACACAGGAGTGACTTAGGGACAAATTTTAGAATGTCCTTGAGTGGCCCAGCCAGAGCCCTGACATAAACCAAATTGAACATCTCTGGAGAGACCTGAAAATGGCTGTCCACCGACGGTCTTGAGAGAATCTGTAGAGAAGAATGGCAGAAAATCCCCAAATTCAGGTGTGCAAACCTTGTGGCATCATACCTAAGAACACGGCAGGCTGTAATCACTGCCAAAGGTGCTTCAACTAAGGCTACTTTCACACTGGCGGCAGGCCTGATCCGGCAGGTGAAGGGTGCTGCCGGATCAGGCCTGCCGCAGTGACATGTGTGGAGCCGGAACCGCGCTCCGGCCCCACACATGTCACACAGTACATACATATACATACACATAAACATACACACACATATAGACATACAAACACACATACATACTTACATGCTCCCCGGCAGGTCTTCGGAGCGTCAGGACGGCTCACACAGGTCACGATTCCCCACAGCGCCCTCTGCTGGGCGCCTGGTGGAATCGTCATCTGACGATTCCACCAGGCGCCCAGCAGAGGGCGCTGTGGGGAATCGTGACCTGTGTGAGCCGTCCTGACGCTCCGAAGACCTGCCGGGGAGCATGTAAGTATGTATGTGTGTTTGTATGTCTGTATGTGTCTATGTGTACCCGGATCCGTAATGGACTCCATTGAAAGTCAATGGAGGGCGGATCCGGTTACCATTATGGTCACACCAGACGGATCCACCCCCATTGACTTGCATTGGGGGTCATTCCGGATCCGTCTTGGTGCGGATGCCTGGACCGGAGAGCAAACCGCAGCATGCTGCGGTTTGTTCTCCGGTCTGAAGACGGAACGGAATGCTTTCAGGAGCATTCCGTTGTCTTCAGTTCAGTTTTGTCCCCATTGACAATGAATGGGGACAAAACTGAAGCGTTTTATTCCGGTATTGAGCCCCTATGACGGAACTCAATACCGGAATTTTAAAACGCTAGTGTGAAAGTAGCCTAAGTTCTGAGTTAAGAGTCTGAATACTTATATCAAGGCAAGCTTTTAGTTTTTCCGTTTCAATAAATTTGCTAAGATTTCTAACATTCGGTTGTCATTATGGGGTACAGAATGTGCAGAATGATGGGGAAAATTTTAACTTGTTTTTATTTTAGCACAAGTCTTCAACATAATAAAATGAGAAAGGGTCTTGTAAGAAATACAGATTTTTATTAATTTTTAGTAAAATAATATGAGCCATATATTGTTTGGGTATCCTGGACATATCTAAAGTCTTCAGCAACTTTCTGTTAATTAGTGTCTTCTCAGAGCCAGTATGAGCAGGTACTGTCTATTTGGACAAGGTACATTAACATATCAAAGGCAGCAAACAATTGTCAGAGGGTGGTACAGTGGCTAGTGGGGAAGGAAAATGCTGGACATTCCAGCTACATCTATGAATGTTAACCAGAGTTAACCAGAAAGTGCTGGAAAATCATAGTGAACAACCAATCAGATGTGTCCAGGCCATATTCTAGAAGATTCTAGAACTGGCTGTTAAGCCTCATTCATACATCAGTGTTTTGGTCAGTGATTTCCATCAGTGATTGTGAGCCAAAACCAGGATTGGAGCCTCCATAGAGATAAGGTATAAGGGAAAGATCTGCACCTGTGTTTAGAGCCACACCTGGTTTTGGCTCACAATCACTGATGAAAATCACTGACCAAAACACTGACGTGTGAATGACGCATTAATGATATAAAAGGCAGAAGTATGAGACCCAAAGGGGGGGACAGGAACTGAACAGGACGGGGAAACTGGATAGCAAGGAAAAGAAGAGAGACAAGGAAGACAGACAGAGAAGGAAGACATAGAAACTGGAAGGGACAGAAGAAGGACTGATTGAGATACCTAGACAACTATTGTAGAGTGAGAGTCATTTAGTTGTTCAGTTACCAAATAGTTTGGGAGTAACTTTATATTGTAACTTTGTAGATTGCAACTATTATTGTATAAAGTCCCTCTGTATGTGATATATATTTCTTGGTTGTTCAATCCTCACTTCCATATTTACTCAATAATAATAATTGTAATAACGATATTTTCCACACTGTACAATATATACGTATTTTTGAATTTCACTGTTGTGTCTAATTTATTACACCCAACTCAAAGAATCAGACCCAGTAAGAGGGTACAATATATATTTATATACATAATAATTTCTTGAACATTTAAAGTTTATTGAAAACAAATAATTATTAAACAAAACTATCAGTCATTCCAGTAGAATAAACATAAGATATGATGTATATCCCATGCATTTGTATATACCTATGCGAAATATATTCCGCAATAAGCTAAGTTCTCATCCTCTGTAGTTAAGCTAATGAACAGGTAAATATGAAATACTCAAAAATAATACATTGTTCAGTCATAACCTACCAGAATGATGGAAGAATAAGAAGAAAAAAAAAGGGACAGTAAATTAAAGAACATAAAGTCAAGGGAAAAGAAACAAAAAGAGCAAAACTACGTCATGTTTTATATTCCTTTTGTGGTAGCAATGTAATCATGTAGCAGAAGATTGTAAGTAGGCGTTTATGTCATCTGCCTCTATGAAGGTGTTCCATTTGTGCCAGATTTTATTGTATTTGTTATTGTCCCCTATTATATGCCATTTCAGTTTTTCAAACCTGTTAATTTGGCAGACATCCATGAACCATTCTTTAATCGTGGGAGGCTCCTTTTGGAGCCAATGCCTGGGTATAGTAGCCTTTAATGCGCATATAAGAAAAGGGAAAAGTTTATCACATAAGATAGTATTGCTTTTTTTGGGGAGTCCCAAATAATAATACATACTAATTTCTTACAGTCTGAAGACTTCAAAATGCATACTTCCCAACTTTGTAAATGAACAAAGAGGGACACATTGTGCGGTGCGTAGAGCATGCAGTGGCAAATTTTTTCTGCACTAGGCCATGCCCTTAACTCCGCCTAAAACATAACTCTACACCTAATCCCACCCAGTCCCCTTAATGCCCCCACATAGTAATTATTCCCCCATCATGCCACCACACAGTATTTACAGTATGCCCACATTGTGTCTTCA
Source organism: Rhinella marina (assembly GCA_900303285.1). Classification (NCBI taxonomy): domain Eukaryota; kingdom Metazoa; phylum Chordata; class Amphibia; order Anura; family Bufonidae; genus Rhinella; species Rhinella marina. The sequence goes on from ONZH01009465.1 coordinate 121,059, forward strand.
CAGAATTATACCCAGCTGTGCCCCCAGTAATATGCCCAGTTATGTGCCCCCCAGTGATATGCCCAGCTGTTCCCTCAGGAATATGCCAGTTATGTGCCCCCAGTAATATGCCCACATTGTGCCCCCAGTAATATGTCCAGCTGTGCCAGAGGCTGACGTCCGGCTGGCCCCACCCACCGGACAGACCAGAGATATGGAGAGCTGGCAGGGGGAGGGATGATGAAGCAAGTAGGCTGTGCCGGCGACGGCTCTCTGCTTTATTATGGCAACTGTCTCTGCTTACTATGAAAGCAGAGACAGCTGCCAGAAAGCAGGACACACCTCCCTCTTACCGGGACAGCCAATGCAATCTGGGACTGTCCTGCCGGATCCGGGATGGTTGGGAGGTATGCAATGTATATACTGAACCTACTCATTGTTCAAAAGAGATCACCTTCGGTGGTGGATGGGCACAAATACTTTGGGTCAAAATCTATTTGCTAAGTACCTGATATTCATTTTATATAGTGAATGCAGCATTAGTACATATATTCTATGTTTGCAGAGTACTGTTGCATTGTGTTTGCTTGCAGTTAATCACCACTTGCCCTTGGGGATTGGATTGTGGTTTTATTTTTGCCCCACATGCCACTATTGTCTGGTCACTAAGTAGTTATATTATGATGCCACTGCATAGAGGTGTTATAGGCACTGCATGAAGCCATTGTTTGGGCATTAGGTAATGATATTATGCTGGCACAGTATGCCGGTATTAGTTTGTCTCCATATGGCATTTCTTTTATGCTGGAATATGTGGGGTACTCCTGGTATCCTCTGATCTTTGGGTCCTTATAATTGTTGTCCAATGTAACTCTGTTATTTGATGTATTTGTACAGTATCCCTTAGCAACATTATGGGCGGCTGGTGGAGCCAATTTTTTGGACTACAGCAAGGGGATTTTTAACCCCTTCACTGCTCATTATGCATGGGAGTTACTTATGATTGTGTATGATAGCTTATTTTATCTGGATTGACATTTGGATACAGTATTATACATTTTTAATACTAATTTGGTTATAGTATTAAACATATCTTTCTCTTGGATGAGAAGATTTATATTACATGACATTTTGCACAACTATTAGTGTATGTGATTATGACCACAGGGGGACCATTTTCCACAGCGCTCATCTGCATGGTTTTTATATTTGTCTGTACAATGTATATTTTGATGGATTGTAATAAAGAATATTTATATTTCTTTGTAATTTTTGTCTGTTATTTATATATTTAGATTGCTTTAGTTATGATCTACTAGATGGCACCCCTACCCAGGGGCGGACACAGACACACAGACAGCAAGGAATGTATCTGGGCCCCCCTCCCCCAAACCACACATACAAATATAAACATGGGACATTATAACTGCTGTGGACACTATAGGGACATTTGGGGTAGTTTATCAAACTGATGTAAAGTAGAACTCTTATTCGCCCATAGCAACCCATCAGATTTCACCTTTCATTTTTGACAGCTCTTTTGGAAATCCAGTTCTACTTTACACCAGTTTGATAAATGGCCCCAATTATGTCTACTGGGGTCAGTATATTTTCAGCAGCATTGTACCTGGGGCATTGGGGAGCACAACAGACACAGTCTTGGGAGTGGCAGCAGGATGACACTATGGGGACACCAGGATGGGGAGGTTGATGGCCAAGTTGAGAAATCTAACGTGTCTGTGTTAGGCTACTTTCACACTAGCGTTTTATTTTTCCGGTATTGAATTCCGTCATAGGGGTTCAATACCAGAATAAAACGCTTCAGTTTTGTCCCCATTCATTGTCAATGGGGGCAAAACTGAACTGAAGACAACGGAATGCTCCTAGAAGCATTCCGTTCCGTCTTCAGACCGGAGAGCAAACCGCAGCATGCTGCGGTTTGCTCTCCGGTCCAGGCATCTGCATCAAGACGGATCCGGAATGACCCCCAATTAAAGTCAATGGGGACGGATCCATGTGGTGTGATACAATGGTGAACGGATCTGTCCTCCATTGACTTTCAATGGAGTTCTTGACGGATCCGTCACATACAGACACATATACAGACATACACATAAATATACACAGACATATACACATACAAATACACATACATACTTACGTGCTCCTGGCAGGTCACCATAGTGCAGGAGGAGCAGGACGGCTCACACATAAGACGATTCCACCCGGCGCCCAGCAGAGGGTGCTGTGGGGAATCGTCCTATGTGCGCGCCATCCTGCTCCTGTACTGTGCTGTGGAGACCTGCCGGGAGCATGTAAGTATGTATGTGTATTTGTATGTGTGTATATATGTGTGTATGTACTGTGTGACATGTGTGGGGCTGGAGCGCGGTTCTGGCCCCACACATGTCCCTGCGGCAGCCCGGATACGGTGGCACCCTTCACCTGCCGGATCCGGGCTGCCGCTAGTGTGAAAGTAGCCTTACAAACTCTGTGGAGACGAGAAAGAATTTGTCATGGCGTTCTGGGTCAAACGGAGGAGAAGAAGAAAGAGAAGGTCTACATGACAGGATGTCACTGGATGTAAGAGGTATGCGGTGCTGTATTCTCCTCCAAGTGTTTTTTATTATAATTATATGTATTTTAAATTTGGCGACCAAATTTTTCAGTTTTGGGAGCCAATTTGGGGTAATTTGGGGTATTTTTTTTAGTCTGAAGGTGTCATATGGCCTAGGAAGAGACTGTGGCGCTCACAAAGCACCGCAGCCTCTTCACACACACACACACACACACACACACACAAAAAAAAAAACTAAAATGGAGAGAGGGGCCCAAGTTGGAGGGAAGGGCCCCTGGGTATAATGGGGAAAACCACATCTCCCAGCAAGTCTCTGCCACTGATATTCATTCTTTGGCATCACAGGTCTCCACTGCTGAGCGCTGCTTCTTTCTGCACTGGTCACATGATGGTGACCTCATCACAGTTCCTACCACCACTTCCAGCATTGAAAAGATCACATGACTATGATGTCATCATAGTTCCTTCAACTATGGAGTACAGGCAGAAGGGGCAGCAGATTCAGAGTACGTCCCAGTCACGGCCCCCCCAAACGCCCCTCCACCCCCACCACCCTACAGTGACCAGGTTACCAAGTTACCCTGGCAGAAAAAGGGAGGGAAAAAAATAATAAATAAAAAAACAAAAAAACACCTCTGCTGGTACTGGGAAGGGCCCCCTCCTTCTCTAGGCCCCTGGGCAGCTAAACCTGCTGCACAGACTGTATGTCCACCCCGTCCCCACCCTTACTCTGTGTCAAATAGCACAGTTTCTAGTATTACCTGTTTTTTTACACGATATAAGAAGCATGAGCATAGGGAAGTGGAGGCTTTGAATTAGAGGGTTGGGACATGGAAAACTTTGGTAAGTGGTGTAATTGTGACACATACCACTTTACCATATTTCACATCTCTCCATGTAGGAAAACAATGTGTTGCAGAACAGAAGATGACACTGTTTTAAAAAGATTATTGCCGAAACATCACACTCTTGTCCATGGGCTGTGTCTGATATTGTAGCTCATCCTCATTCCATGAAGAATTGTTTACAGGGGTCTCTTTACTTATTATAATGTAATTACTTTTTTGACTATGTTGGTTTTTGCACACAGTTCTCTTCTGTCTGCTGTTCTGGGCAATCATTGGTAGGAGCAGTGATGATCTGCTCCAGGAGTGCCTAAAAGATCCCAACTATGAAGAGTTACTGGATATTGTGAAATATGGATTGCCATCTTCTAAGACGCTTAATCAGAAGCACATAGTGATTGTTGGCGCTGGGATGTCTGGACTCTCAGCAGCCAAAACTTTACAGGATGCAGGACACAGAGTACGTAACCCCACTTCACGTTCTCTTCTTCTTGGTAACGTTTCGAGAGACAGGCCACCAGAACCTATCTTCTCAAGTTGAGACGTACAAAATCTGCTAATCTACTAAGGTTGTCCATAGAAATGAGATAAAACACTTGTTTGGCCAACAGCTATCTCTCTCCACTACCCCATAAGCCATTCTTATCAAATCTTCTAGAATGACTGTGAGACTTAGGCTACTTTCACACTGGCGGCAGGCCTGATCCGGCAGGTGAAGGGTGCTGCCGGATCAGGCCTGCCGCAGTGACATGTGTGGAGCCGGAACCGCGCTCCGGCCCCACACATGTCACACAGTACATACATATACATACACATAAACATACACACACATATAGACATACAAACACACATACATACTTACATGCTCCCCGGCAGGTCTTCGGAGCGTCAGGACGGCTCACACAGGTCACGATTCCCCACAGCGCCCTCTGCTGGGCGCCTGGTGGAATCGTCATCTTACAGAAAAATGGAAGATCTCGTGGACTTCTGGAACAGAAAGCTGGTCTTCAGGGTGTAGCATTTTCCTTATAACATCCTTACGACTTTTGGCATCAGGGTTGGTGTTGGTGTTAAGGGGGTTCTGGAAATTTGTCTTTCTTTAGGGGGTCTGTTCAGGGAGTCTGTATTTGTTTAGGGTATCCAGGTGGTCTGTATTTAGGAAAGGTAGCCTGTGTTAATTTAGAAGGTCTGTGTGGATTTAGGGGCTTTGTATTTATTTGGGGGATCTGGTCAGGGGAAGGTCTGTGCTTAGTTAGCTGTTTTAGTATATGGTATGTATTAGATTACAGTAGTTTATGGGGTATGATCTGGAGCCTGCATTCATTTTGGGGCCATGATGAAAGGGGATCGTGTGCACTGTGTGCGATTTACACTCCTTAAATAGGGGGCATGCCCTATAGAAATAGATGGGGCATAAGGCAAAATATTTTACTCAGTGGGCTGGACACAACACTTCAGAATCTCCTTGATGTCAAAAATTATTTCCTGAGTCCTGAGGTAACACAGAATTGGGCTTGTTGAGATCCAATGTGGCAATAGTTCTTTCTGCCTACAGCAGATGTCATGGGACAGTTGAGCTCCCCGCAAATATGTCAGATTTCCCAAATATCTTGCTCTAATCAGCAAGTTTGTCCCAACTTAATCTAATATTTGTGCCACACTAAGACGAGTTTCAGACATGTTCTGTGTGGGAATTGGATTTCTCGATTTCTCTTTATGGACACGGCTCATCTGAAGTGAATTTGCAGCAGCATAACGATTTATGACGTTGTGAATTCCTTCCTGATAGTGAATCTGCTGAACTATCAGATACAAATAACAGACTGAGGGCATAAAACACACATGGATCAAACACAGATTCTTCATGGATGAACCACTGACCATCTTGTCGCAGATGCCATCACGGACGTGTGAAAGAAGCCTGACATTTCTTTGAAGAAATGAGTGCCTCTGTTTGTTCACCTAGGGCACATCTGTCTTTCATGGCTTGGTGCTTCTCACCATATTTGCCACTCAAGCTTCAGACCCAATGGTGTGTAATGAAAAACTAGTGCCACCAAAGCTATTGTTCTATGGTTGCTACGCTGCCTGGTTTCAGAACAATTGAAGTCTATAAATCAGGCATGGGATTCAGCCAGTTCCCTCAGGTTCTCCAGATCCGGTTGTTAAAATTACAGATCCGCCTGGCAGCTGGACATGAGCCCTTCCATTCAATAGTTTAGCTCCTTAGGCTTTTTAAATGTTGGTTGGTATGTGTGTGTAGTGTATATGTGGTGTATTTATGTATGTGTACCATGTATATGGTGTATTTATGTGTATGTGTGTTGCATATATATGATGTATATGTAAACATGTGTCATGACGCTGCATGTCCGCCATTGAGTAGGGAACTGGTTGTTAAAAATTTGAATTCCACCCCTGCTATAAATGTATTCACACGTCTGTTACTTTATCGGACTGTGAACACTGGCCATAAAAAATTGGACATGTCCTATTTTGTCAGTTTTCATGGCCTGACAGCCCCATACAAGACAAGTGGGCAAGTTTTACAGCAGTCTTTGTTTCCCACTTTTACACCTGTTTCCAGTTGTAGAAGATGGTAAATGTTTTGGGCTCTGGAGGTAGGAGACAACCCAGAGGGGGAAGAAGGGTCCTGGAGGGGACACGGCACTCGAGGCCTGCAGGCCGCGGACGCACATGGCGGGAATCAAGCGGGCGCTAAACTAGCAGCAGCATACCAATCGCCGTTGCAAGGTCAGGCAGACCAACAGGCCATCGAACAAGCTGTCACCAGAAAAGAGACACAGGGGGACGTAAGTCGACTTCTTCCTAACCGGTCTGCCACAGGGGGAATGGCCTCACAGGCCTCAATGACTCTCAGTCAGGACATTCCGCCGATATTTAATGGAATACCCTCAGAGATGGAGGATCCACATAGGGGATCCCCCCCAATATCCATAGACCGTAATCTGGCTGAACTGTGGGAAATGGTACGTGCCCTCCCCACCAGATCTGATCTGGAAATGCAGATAGCCCGCATTGAGCAAAAACAGGCCCAGGCCTTGCAAGTAGTAAATGACACAGTGCATTCCCTCACAGAAAGGGTTAACGCTCTAGAACAGCAGATGTCGACAACGAAAACCTCAGTGACAACTATTTCCAATACTCTGGATAATCACACCACTCAGCTTAAAGGGTTTCTGTCACCAGTTTTGGGCATATAAAACAGGATGACATTTGCAATGTGCAAATGTCACCTGATGCCCAAACTGGTGATCATTTTTTTACTGGTGCCCCCGTTTTTGAAATAAATCAACTTTTGTCGTATGCAAATGAAGCTTACTAGGTGCAAGGGGCGGTAACCCTGCACCTAGTAAGCGCCGTTTCCCTACCTTTATTCACGCCCCCTTTGTTGTGATAGACAGGGCCAGGCAGCTCGCTCTAGCTGCTCCTGGCCCTGTCCGTGCTGAAAATCCCGCGCCTGCGCCGTTCGGACTTCATTCGGCGCAGGCGCAGTGAGTGCCGATTGCTGCCGGGCTCCCGGCTTCCTCACTGCGCCTGCGCCGATGACGTCACAGAACACCCAGAAGAGAAGGCGGCACAGGCGCAGTGAGGAAGCCGGGAGCCCGGCAGCAATCGGCACTCACTGCGCCTGCGCCGAATGAAGTCCGAACGGCGCAGGCGCGGGATTTTCAGCACGGACAGGGCCAGGAGCAGATAGAGCGAGCTGCCTGGCCCTGTCCATCACAACAAAGGGGGCGTGAATAAAGGTAGGAAAACGGCGCTTACTAGGTGCAGGGTTACCGCCCCTTGCACCTAGTAAGCTTCATTTGCATACGACAAAAGTTGATTTATTTCAAAAACGGGGGCACCAGTAAAAAAATGATCACCAGTTTGGGCATCAGGTGACATTTGCACATTGCAAATGTCATCCTGTTTTATATGCCCAAAACTGGTGACAGAAACCCTTTAAAGACTTTTCTCTCCACTTAGATGATGTGGAAAATAGAGGGCGTCGTAACAACTTGAAGATACGGAACCTACCTGAAGCTGTAACCGGGGAATTGCTGTATGACACAGTAGTCAATATCTTCAACAAGATCCTAAATAGACCAAAGGGTTCTGGGATAGAGTTAGACAGAGTGCACAGACTGGAGGGTCCGAGGAACAGAGATCCTGACAGACCACGTGACGTAATCTGTAGAGTCCATTTTTACAGAGTGAAAGAAGAAATACTAAGAGAATCTTGGGAAAGGGGAGAAATATATTATGAAGGGGTCCCCTTGACCATTCTGCCAGATGTTTCTTGCTTAACTCTCAACATGCGCCGTATTGTACGACCACTCTTGGAGGCAGTGAAAGAGGCAGGGGCGTCATATCGATGGGGCCATCCCTTTCACATCATCATCCGCAAACCAGGAGGTCAATCCCTGGCAGTCTTCTCTCCGGCAGATCTCCCTGAAGCGTTTGACTTCCTGAATATACCACCAGTGGACATACCGGACTGGACTCTACCTCCACTTCTGGAAGCACCATCTACAGCAGGGGAAGCAAGGAGAAGAGGACGATTTACTCCCCAAAGAGGGAGAGGGAGAAACAGAGCTTCATCACCACGACGCCAGCAGATGAGGGGGTCGGATACGCCTTGGAACCGTATGAGACGCCTGGGCTCGCCAGCTAGGAGGGACAGGTCACGCTGAAGAGGCCGGAAAACAGCTCCTGTACCATTTAATGGGGCTAGTCCCATAACAGGCTGGAAAGGGGGTCTTAGTAGCAGGACTTGTCCACCTGGGAATCACCTTTGAGCTGACGTTATAAAATGTTCTTACCTGATGTGGTTCCTAGGGGGAGGAGGAGGGAACTGTGGCTGGAAATACTGGGGTTTGGGGTAACATCCTAGTTCAGCAGTTTATACAGTATGTTGTTGTTTCCTCCAGTCGATGCTTCATAATGGTATATCCGAGAAGCCCAACTGAAGGAAGTTGATTTGGGTCTTTTATTCTACTAGCTGTTCCATTCACCCGGTTAGGTTACTGCATAGTATTGGCAAATAAGGGAAAATCTTGACAAGTGAGCTGCAGTTTAGTAGAGTTGATCTCTATATCGTTAGGGATACTTTGTACGATTGTTCGGTTGTACTCCTAATTTTCTCTCTTTCACCCCCCCCCCTTTCTGTGTTTTTTTTTTTTTTTTGTGTGTGTCCCTCTCTTTCTTTCTCTCTCCTTTTTCTCCCTCCTGGTTGCCTCTTCACTGACTAACTGCCTGATCGGTCCATTGATACAATGGCTGACCTATTACTTGTATCTCTTAATGCCCAAGGATTGAATATCCCGGAAAAGAGGTCCTCCCTCCTCCGTCTCCTGTGGAAGAAGAAAGCTCAAATTGCCTTTCTACAAGAAACGCATTTTTGCTCAGATAAGATTCAACTCCTTACCGGTGCGAGGTTTCCGTATGCCTATCACAGTGCTTCTCCTAGTAACATAGTAACATAGTAACATAGTAACATAGTAACATAGTTTGTAAGGCCGAAAAAAGACATCTGTCCATCCAGTTCAGCCTGTTTTCCTACAAGTTGATCCAGGGGAAGGCAAAAAACCCTGTGAGGTAGAAGCCAATTTTCCTCACTTTAGGGGGAAAAATTCCTTCCCGACTCCAGTCAGGCAATCAGAATAACTCCCTGGATCAACGACCCCTCTCTAGTAACTATAACCTGTAATATTATTACCCTCCAGAAATACATCCAGGCCCTTCTTGAACTCTCTTAGTGAACTTACCATCACCACCTCCTCAGGCAGAGAGTTCCATAGTCTCACTGCTCTTACCGTAAAGAATCCTCTTCTATGTTTATGTACAAACCTTCTTTCCTCCAGACGCAGAGGATGTCCCCTCGTCATGGTCACTGTCCTCGGGATAAATAGATGATGGGAGAGATCTCTGTACTGACCTCTGATATATTTATACATAGTTATTAGATCTCCCTCAGTCGTCTTTTTTCTAAAGTGAATAACCCTAATTTTGATAATCTTTCTGGGTACTGTAGTCCACCCATTCCAGTTATTACTTTAGTTGCCCTCCTCTGAACCCTCTCCAGCTCTGCTATGTCTGCCTTGTTCACAGGAGCCCAGAACTGTACACAGTACTCCATATGTGGTCTGACTAGTGATTTGTAAAGTGGCAGGACTATGTTCTCATCACGGGCATCTATGCCTCTTTTGATGCAACCCATTATCTTATTGGCCTTGGCAGCAGCTGTCTGACACTGGTTTCTGCAGCTTAGTTTGCTGTTCACTAAAATTCCTAGGTCCTTTTCCATGTCAGAGTTACCCAATGCTTTACCATTTAGTATGTACTGGTGACTTGCATTATTCCTTCCCATATGCATAACCTTACATTTGTCAGTGTTAAACCTCATCTGCCACTTTTCTGCCCAAGCCTCCAGTCTATCCAGATCCTGCTGTAGCAGTGCACTGTCCTCTTCGGTGTTAATTACTTTACACAGTTTAGTGTCATCTGCAAAAATTGATATTTTACTGACTCCAAGACTAAGGGGGTCTCCATACTGATCTCTAACGCAATCCCTTGGGAATTGATGGAGTGTCGCTCTGATGATGCGGATAGATATGTCTTCGTTAAAGGTAAGCTGGCAGGTACAATAATCACATTGGCTAACATTTATACCCCGAACGCTAAGCAAGTCCATTTTCTTGAGTCGACTTTAGCAAGTTTGGACGAGTTTATGGAAGGGATCCTGGTGCTTGGAGGGGACCTTAATCTTACACTAGATCCAACCAATGACACTTCCAGAGGACACACATACATCCCACATGCTATGCAGGTGAAGTTAAGGGAACTCTTACTTTCCCATCGTCTGGTGGATGTATGGCGTGTGATACATCCAAAGGACAGGGATTACACTTTTTATTCTATCCCACATGACTCTTATTCGAGACTAGATTACTTTTTCATTCCTCACACATACCTGGAAGCAGTACCGTGCGCGCAAATAGACCCAATTATCTGACCACGCCCTCATCTCCATGACAATGTCTTTGCCCTCTCTGCGTGCTAGGGAATGGCATTGGCGTTTAAATGAGTCTTTATTGCAAGATATACAGGTGCAAACTGAAGTAAGAAGGGATCTGGCGGAATACTTTGATCTCAATACAGTTCAGGAGAGTGACCCTATCATGATCTGGGAAGCCCACAAATGCTATATCAGAGGCACCTTCATTAAAGTGGGAGCTCGCCTCAAAAAGGAAAGGGCGGCAGAGTTATCCAAATTAATATCCAAAATACATGAACTGGAATGTATACACAAAGCATCACTCAATCCCCAACAGGGAGTGGAGCTGCTGCAATTGAGGTAAAAGGTTAGGTCCATCTGCCTAGCAAGGGCAAAATCGGCACTTGCCAAATGTCGCCGACATTATTATGAATTTGGGAACAAACCGGGGAGAACATTAGCCAGGGCATTGAGGAAGGTCAGGGCAACGTCTTACATCCCCCATATATCCTCCGTCACGGGCACACGATTAACATTACCTAAACAAATAGCTGAGGCCTTTAGGTCATACTACCATTCCCTGTATAACATACAATCTTCGTTAAACCGAAATCCAGAGGAACATATCACATCTATCAGGGAGTACCTCACTGCATCTTTTATGGGTCGGCTGTCTCCAGAGACAACATCACTGTTGGAATCTCCTATAACACACACAGAGCTAGTGGCGGCCATCAAGGACTCTCAGACAGGGAAGGCCAGGGTTGCCAACCTTTCTTTCAAATTTTTCTGGACAACTGAACCAAAATTTACGGACAGCCCAAAATTTTTACGGACATAATAAACCACACCCCTTTTTAGAGGACACACCCCTTTTAGAGGACACACCCCTTTTTACGCCCTCAAAATGCCCTTGAATTAAAAACACTGCAGTAATTTAAAAAAAATCCATCCCTGCTGCTAGTCTGAGTGCTTTGTTTATATGGCTGCAGTGATGATGCCTGTGACACGCTGGACTTTCTGACATCATTCCTGCTGCCATGTCAACAAAGACTAACAGGGATCTAACGGGCAAGACTGATGTACAGGTGTGTGGCATGTGACCACTGCAGCCAGTCCTCAGCATTAGACCACTGACTGGTGATTGGCTGCAGCAGTAAACATGCCATATACCCCACTGCAGCTGCAGAAAATGGCGTTGAAGAAATAGGAGACACATATCTGGGATGGACATTACATTCACCAATACTAAACATACAAGATGACACCACATACCTCTTAAATCCAGTGACGTCTCCCTGATGTAGAAGTTCTCTTTTCTCATCTTCTCTATTTGCCACAGACCGCCATGATGAGTTCTTTCAGCCACTTCTTCTCCCTGAAGAGTATGCCACAAAGACACCTTAGATTACCCACTTTTCTATCCTCCTCCTCAGTGGTGCCCCCGACATTGTTATCCTGCTGCTACTCCCAATACTGTGCCCGCTGTGCTCCCTAATGTCCCCAGATATTATACTGTATAAATAACAGTGGCATATAGGTGGGCCCCCCCCATAGTAAACAGTGCTTCCCAAGTCCCACTAATACTAATAATTCTCTCCCAGAGTGCCCCAATAGTGATAATGCTTCACGAGAAGCCCTTTTAGCAGAAGTGCCCTCCATATTGTACCGAATAATGATAACTCCCCCATAGTACCCCTCGTAGTAATAATAATTCCCCATAATAGAAATAATTTTCTCATAGTACCTGAGCAGTAGTGCTCCCAGAAATTGTAAGGCCGCGCTATCATGCTCCCAGTAATTATAATACCCCTTATAGTGCCCCCACTAGTTTAGATGGCCCCCTGTAGTGCCCCCACTAGTTTAGATGGCCCCCTGTAGTGCCCCCACTAGTTTAGATGGCCCCCTGTAGTGGCCCCCACTAGTTTAGATGGCCCCTGTAGTGCCCCCACTAGTTTAGATGGCCCCCTGTAGTGCCCCCACTAGTTTAGATGGCCCCCTGTAGTGCCCCCACTAGTTTAGATGGCCCCCTGTAGTGCCCCCACTAGTTTAGATGCCCCCCCTGTAGTGCCCCCACTAGTTTAGATGGCCCCCTGTAGTGCCCCCACTAGTTTAGATGGCCCCCTGTAGTGCCCCCACTAGTTTAGGATGGCCCCCTGTAGTGCCCCCACTAGTTTGGATGGCCCCCTGTAGTGCCCCCACTAGTTTTGGATGGCCCCCTGTAGTGCCCCCACTAGTTTAGATGGCCCCCTGTAGTGCCCCCACTAGTTTGGATGGCCCCCTGTAGTGCCCCCACTAGTTATGGATGGCCCCCTGTAGTGCCCCACTAGTTTAGATGGCCCCCTGTAGTGCCCCACTAGTTTAGATGGCCCCCTGTAGTGCCCCACTAGTTTAGATGGCCCCTGTAGTGTCCCCACTAGTTTAGATGGGCCCCCTGTAGTGCCCCCACTAGTTTAGATAGCCCACAGAAATGCCCCCACTAGTTCAGATAGCCTCCTTTATTGTGCCCCGGCCCCCCAGTAATTATATTGTCCCCATAAGTACTCTCCTATAGTGGCCCACCCAGCAGCTTAAATGACCCCATACCTTAATTAAATCCCAGCACTGCCAGCAGCAACGTTTAGCCTGGCGCGGGCGGGCGGCGGGAATGCTGCATCAAAGAATTAAAAAGAAAGCCGGGCTTTCATTGGTGCTCAGTGTGGGGGCGGGCTCCTCCTCTTCGTGACTTCCGGCACTTTTCCTCTCCTCTCCAGCGTCGCGATGGTTCGGCTGTCGGCTCCCATCGCCCTGCAATGCGCACGCATGCGCAGTGCAGAATTCAGGTTTCAAGCCACAGATTTTACGGACGGTGTTTTTTTCTGCCGGACGCTACGGACGGCAGAAGAAAACACCCAGGTTTTGCGGACTGTCCGTAAATTTACGGACGGTTGGCAACCCTGGGGAAGGCACCAGGGCCGGACGGCATCCCTTTAACTTATTACAAATCCTTCTTAGACATCCTAGCCCCACAATTTATCCGAGCATTTCAATCCATGGAGGAAGCACGCCGATTACCGGTGGACACCCTGAGAGCTCATATAACGGTGATACCGAAGGAGGGAAAGGACCTGACCCAATGTCAGAGTTACCGTCCCATATCTCTCATCAACTGTGACTTAAAACTGTTCTTTAAGATACTAGCGACACGCTTGTTAGCACATTTACAAAGCCTAATTCATCTAGATCAAACAGGCTTTATGCCTTCAAGGGAGGCCAGAGACAACACCACGAAAGCTATAAACATGATCTATCATGCGATCACGTCCAAGCTCCCCATGTTTCTACTGTCTACAGACGCCAACAAGGCCTTTGACAGGGTTGACTGGTCATTCATGAAGGAGACCTTGAGTCATATTGGACTGGGGGATAGGATGTTAGCTCGAATCGGAAATCTGTATTCTAACCCATCGGCCTTGGTTAAAGTGAATGGCCACCACTCAACCCCCTTTTCCATAGGCAATGGAACAAGGCAGGGATGTCCCCTTTCCCCATTAATTTTTATCTTATGTTTAGAGCCCCTTCTTTGCCGGATAAGAGCCAATATGGATATAGCAGGGATAGAACTGCAGGGTACTTCATACAAAGTAGCAGCATATGCAGACGACCTCTTGTTCTTTCTTACCAAACCACGAATCTCGCTCCCGGTTCTTCTAAAAGAGCTCAAAACTTACGCGGCTTTGTCTAATTTCAAGATCAACTTACAAAAGTCGGAAGCAATGAACATTTCACTTCCCTCGGAGATAGTGAAAGACTTAATGAGCAATTTTCCATTTAAATGGGCAAAATCTTCCCTTAAGTACCTGGGAGTGCATTTAACTCCCTCAATAGCGGATTTGTATACGTTAAACTACCCATCTTTATTAAGAACAATTAAGATGGACTTGGACAAATGGAGTAAGGGGACTTTTACGTGGTTTGGTAGGATTGCTATATTCAAAATGAATGTCTTCCCGAGAATCCTATATTTTCTACAGGCATTGCCCATACACATTCCCAGGTTATTCTTTCATACCCTTTTGTCCACCTTACACGCTTCATATGGGGAGGGAAGGTTTCGTGTATTGCACGCTCGATACTGTTTAGGCCGAAAATGAGAGGAGGGTTAGGACTGCCTGACTTTATTTCCTATCACAGAGCTTCTCACTTATTAAGAATTGTAGACTGGTGCAGACATCAGCAGAATAAACAATGGGTGTCGATTGAGCAATCTTTCATGAAAATGCCTTTGTTAGAATTGCCTTGGCTGGGACCTCAAATCCCGCTTGGGGCTCGAGCACATCCCACAATAGGCCCAACCTTGAAAGCATTAGACAGCATAATGGACTCACCTGACATATCACCTTCACCATCGCCAATGTTCCCCATTCTAGGGAACCCCTCGTTCCCACCAAGCTTAGAGCCAGGTCCATTTCGACGTTGGATCCAAGCCAACAGATTAAGAGCACACCACTTCATGGATTCTAATGCTTGGATCTCCATAGCCCAATTGAAAAATGTCTCGGAACCAACCTCTCTGTCAGACTGGCACATTAACCAACTCCACCACTACCTGACGTCATTGCTACCTGCTAGCTTGCATTCACGTAAGCTGACAGACTTTGAACGCCTTTGTGATGGAAGGGGTGAGTTCCGACACGTACTCTCTTATCTCTACAATACATTAATCGCTCCGTCTAATCAATCATCCCCCACATATCTCCTTAACTGGGAGAGGGACCTAGGGCTAACATAGTAACATAGTAACATAGTAACATAGTAACATAGTAACATAGTTTGTAAGGCCGAAAAAAGACATCTGTCCATCCAGTTCAGCCTGTTTTCCTACAAGTTGATCCAGGGGAAGGCAAAAAAAAACCCTGTGAGGTAGAAGCCAATTTTCTTCACTTTAGGGGGAAAAATTCCTTCCCGACTCCAGTCAGGCAATCAGAATAACTCCCTGGATCAACGACCCATCTCTAGTAACTATAACCTGTAATATTATTACCCTCCAGAAATACATCCAGGCCCTTCTTGAACTCTCTTAGTGAACTTACCATCACCACCTCCTCAGGCAGAGAGTTCCATAGTCTCACTGCTCTTACCGTAAAGAATCCTCTTCTATGTTTATGTACAAACCTTCTTTCCTCCAGACGCAGAGGATGTCCCCTCGTCACAGTCACAGTCCTCGGGATAAATAGATGATAGGAGAGATCTCTGTACTGACCTCTGATATATTTATACATAGTTATTAGATCTCCCCTCAGTCGTCTTTTTTCTAAAGTGAATAACCCTAATTTTGATAATCTTTCTGTGTACTGTAGTCCACCCATTCCAGTTATTACTTTAGTTGCCCTCCTCTGAACCCTCTCCAGCTCTGCTATGTCTGCCTTGTTCACAGGAGCCCAGAACTGTACACAGTACTCCATATGTGGTCTGACTAGTGATTTGTAAAGTGGCAGGACTATGTTCTCATCACGGGCATCTATGCCTCTTTTGATGCAACCCATTATCTTATTGGCCTTGGCAGCAGCTGTCTGACACTGGTTTCTGCAGCTTAGTTTGCTGTTCACTAAAATTCCTAGGTCCTTTTCCATGTCAGAGTTACCCATTGCTTTACCATTTAGTATGTACTGGTGACTTGCATTATTCCTTCCCATATGCATAACCTTACATTTGTCAGTGTTAAACCTCATCTGCCACTTTTCTGACCAAGCCTCCAGTCTATCCAGATCCTGCTATAGCAGTGCACTGTCCTCCTCTGTGTTAATTACTTTACACAGTTTAGTGTCATCTGCAAAAATTGATATTTTACTGTGCAAGCTTTCTACAAGATCATTAATAAATATATTGAAGAGAATAGGACCCAATACAGACCCCTGTGGTACCCCACTAGTGACCCAATCTGAGTATGTACCGTTAATAACCACCCTCTGTTTTCTATCACTAAGCCAGTTACTTACCCACATACAGACATTTTCTCCCAGGCCAAGCATTCTCATTTTGTATACTAACCTTTTATGTGCTACCGTGTCAAACGCTTTGGAGAAGTCCAAATATACGACATCCATTGAGTCGCCGCGGTCAAGTCTAGAACTTACCTCCTCATAGAAACTGATTAAATTGGTTTGACATGACCGATCCCTCATGAAGCCATGCTGATATGGAGTTATTTGCTTATTTTCATTGAGGTACTCCAAGATAGCATCTCTCAGAAAACCTTCAAACAGTTTACCCACAACAGAAGTTAAACTTACCGGCCTATAGTTTCCAGGCTCTGTTTTTGGACCCTTTTTGAATACTGGCACCACATTTGCTATGTGCCAATCCTGTGGAACACTCCCCGTCAGTATAGAGTCCTTAAATATCAGAAATAAGGGTCTGTCGATTACATTACTTAATTCTCTTAGGATACTGGGGTGTATGCCATCCGGTCCTGGTGATTTGTCTATTTTAATATTTTTAAGACGTTGCTGCACCTCTTCCTGGGTCAGAGATGACACTTTTAAAGGGGAATTTACTTTTATACTCTGCATTTCATCTGACATTTTATTTTCCTCAGTGAATACAGTGGAGAAAAAGTTATTTAGTAGCTTCGCTTTCTCCTCATCGCTCTCTGCTACTCCCCCCTCATTACTCTGTAAGGGCCGACACCTTCAGGTTTATACTTTTTAGTATTTATATAATTGAAGAACATTTTAGGGTTAGTTTTACTCTCTTTGGCGATTAATCTCTCGGTCTCTAGTTTGGCTGTTTTTATGTGTCTTTTACATATTCTATTTTTTCCTTATAGTTTTTCAATGCTTCCTCACTCCCCTCCTGTTTTAGTGATTTAAATGCTTTCTTTTTGTCATTTATTGCTTTCTTTACAGTTCTATTTATCCACATTGGTTTTTTCTTGTTTCTTATTATTTTATTCCTATATGGTATGTACCTCTCACAATTAGATATTAGGATGCTTTTAAAAATATCCCATTTTGTGGCTGTATTTTTATTTTTGAGGACTTTGTCCCAGTTAGTTAGGCCTATGGCCTCTCTTAGTTGGCTAAATTTAGCTTTTTTGAAGTTTGGTATTTTTGTTCCTCCCTGAAGAAACACTCTTTTGAATGACAATTGGAAGGTTATTATGTTATGGTCACTGTTTCCCAGGTGTCCCCCAACCTGCACACCTGTTGTTCTGTCAGGTCTATTGGTTAATACTAAGTCCAGTATGGCCGTCCCTCTAGTGGGGTCCTGAACCAGTTGGGAAAGGTAATTGTCTTTGATTATTTCCAAGAACCTGTTTCCTTTATGAGATGTACAGGTTTCAGTTTCCCAGTCTATATCTGGGTAGTTGAAGTCCCCCATAATAACGACCTCATTATGATTTGCCGCCTCATCTATTTCATTTAGAAGTAGATTTTCTGTGGTCTCTGATATATTGGGTGGTTTATAATAAACCCCTATTAGTATTTTATTATTGTTTTTGGCTCCATTTATTTCTACCCACAGTGACTCCACATCTTTATGTCCCTCACTTATATCTTCCCGGAGTGTGGGCTTTAGGCATGACTTTACATAAAGGCAGACCCCTCCCCCTCTCGTGTTTTGACGATCCTTTCTAAAAAGATTGTAACCCTGTATGTTAACTCCCCAGTCATAGCTATCATCCAGCCATGTCTCAGTTACTCCCACTATGTCATAGTCCTCCTCACACATCACTAATTCCAGTTCACCAGTTTTATTAGCTAGGCTTCTGGCATTAGTGTACATACAATTAAGAGGTTGATGTATATTTCTTACCCTACACCTTTCCTTCTGATCTGTTCTAGTTTCTCCTTCCATTCCTCCCCCAGTTCCATTACCTTGCCCCAGGTCTCTATCTGCACTATCTTGCCCTCCTATAATGTAGTTACCTTCCCCCCCAGTCCCTAGTTTAAAAACTCCTCCAGCCTTCTAGCCATCTTCTCCCACAAAACAGCTGCCCCTTCCCCATTGAGGTGCAGCCCAGATTCACAACAGAACAAAAAGAACGTATCTTTACACTTGCACATAAAACCTCCATTGCCAGCAACATGCAAGAAATGGGGTTCAAGGTCCTCTCCAGGTGGTACATGGTGCCCTCGAAGCTACACTCTCTATTTCCAACAGTGTCCCCTATTTGTTGGCGTTGTGGGAGGGAGAGAGGTACAATGCTTCATGTCTTCTGGGAGTGTTCGGTGTCGGCCAATTTTTGGCAGCAGGTGTGGAGTATCACCTCAAAATTCACATCACACAAGCTGCCTAAAACCCCAGCGTTCTTCCTGCTTCATCATAGCGACATCCCAATTAGCACTTATAGGAGGTCTGTGGTGAGACATATGGTAAATACTGCAAGAGCTTGCATTCCTTGCACATGGAAATCATCCTCAGCACCTACAATATCCATGTGGATAAACAAATTGCAGGAGGTTATGAGGATGGAGGATCTTACCTCATCTATGAGGAACACATCCATGAAATTTCGGAAAACCTGACAACATTGGTTAATGTTCCAGGACACTGACGAGTTTAAATCACTCATGGTGTAAGGCGGCTGGGGGGGCGGGGTGGGGTTGGGAGGAGGGGAGGTCGGAGGTGTTTTTTTTTTTTCTCTTTCTCGCTCTTCTCTTTCTCTCCTTCTCTTCTTCTTTCCTTCTAAACTTCATTGCATAGCGACATCTGTCGCTCCTAAGGTTTATGGTTAAGAATTGCCTGGAAGTAACAGTGGCTGGCGGTTGACAGA
Source organism: Rhinella marina (assembly GCA_900303285.1). NCBI lineage: Eukaryota > Metazoa > Chordata > Amphibia > Anura > Bufonidae > Rhinella > Rhinella marina. Next base: position 140,222 of record ONZH01009465.1, read on the forward strand.
AGGTTGCTGAAGGCTGTGTTGATTTTTAGTGGTAATGTCTTAGGAACTCCTCGATGGCAGGACTAAAATTTACAATGTCAAAATCAGCCAGACACAATCGAGTGCGATTTAGAAACTGTTTTATTCAAAATTTGTAATATTGGGGCTGTGTCCCCTGAAGTGTTCAATTATTTCGAAAATTTAAATAAAGAATTAAAAAAAGAAAAAATGTTTTGGGGTCAATGTCACAGCCCCTGCCACCACCAAAACAAAAAAATTTTGTTTTTTTCTTATTTCTTTGACCTGCTCACTGAGAAGGCCGCACATGCTCAGTTTCATCCTTCACCTGCCTCCTGAGCTGTGATAGGGAGAGCATGGACACGTCTCATGAGCTGTGATAGGGAGAGCTGAGACACGCACCCTTAGCTGCAGGAGAAAAGACACTCCACTTGAACTGACAGCTTGATATAAATCTAGCAGAGCAATGACTAGGGAGATCTCTGGATCTATGTGAGGTACAGGGCTGGTTCTAGCTTTGTTAGAAAGAGGTTGTCATGTACTATATGATGTCTGATTTTCATTTTTTTTACATTACTCATGAGATAACCTGACACTTTTGTCTAGAAATACTACTCCAGTTTTCTACATCACCCTCCTCAGTAAAATAGCTAACCACACCCACTTCTCAATGTACTTAGCAAAAATAGAGCTAGTGGTGGAAAAGTGCACAAGTGACCCCCCAAAAATTGCAAAAGGTCTATTTTGTGACCCCCAAAAAGTTGCAAAAGGTCTATTTTGTGACCCCAAAAAGTTGCAAAAACCCTATTTTGTGACTTAGGGAACAGAGAATTCTGGATTGCAGGGCTTCATAAATCCCCCCCCTCCCAATAGATGTACGTACATGGATGTATTTCCTCACCTATGCTGCATGAAAAAAATGTGGCATGTTATATATATTTGTGCAAGAAAGTCCCCATCAGACCGCCACCATGCTGAACATTCGGGACCAAGTACATTGCAAACTCATTGGCACCAAGGAAGCCTCTCCCACCTGTGCATGAACTCTAGCGGTGTGTAGTGTTATTACAGAAGTATAACTAAACTATCCTGACGGCTGGTATGCCGACATGGGACCCATGCGTCTTCCATCATCTCACAGGTAACATTTACCGAAAAATGATCGTAATAGTCACTAACTTTGGATAAATCTGCAGTTTATTTTCCTCGATGTCTGATTTTCTTTTTTTTTTAATGTTCCTTTTTTTGGTTCATTAACTCGTTCCCACCCCATGACATCCTATTCTGTCATCCAACAATAATAAATGTGCAAATGTTGTTACTTGTGATCCGGTACTCAATAGTTACTTGGAAGAAGGTCTGTATTTGATAGTAATCCGCAGTGATACTTAGTGATGACATTTCGGACAAATATGGCCCTCCTGCAGTACCCAGACCTGGGGGATTTGCATTTATATATATTACTAGCAGAAAGACCTGGCTTCGCTTGAGTATATTTCATCTATTTCATTTAATGTTTGTGTGTGGCAGAGAGAAAGTCAATGCAGCTGACAGAAGTTGATTTTTACCTTCATTTTTTCAATCCCCACTGGCTGCGTAGTGGGAGGGAGTGTGGCCTGACCGAGTCGGGGCGTGGCTTAGCAAGACCTGGGGCGGGGGGTTTAAGTCCTTCTTTTGAGGATGGCCTGAATTACAGGTCGATGCCATGGTAATTTATGAGGACACGCAATGGGTAGCAGTGGAAGAAAATATCTTTTATTACTACTGAACGGTCTTAGTCTAAATTAGTCTAAAACATTAGTTATATTTGTGGCAACCGGAATACCCCTTTAACAGTGTGATCCACTGCGCTCTGCCCCTTTAAAGCAGTGAAGAGAAATGGCTGGGTTGTTATGGAAACCTGCACTAAACCTGTGTGTGTCTGTGGAGAGTATGGCAGTTGGGATTTGAAGAGAAAGTTTCCCAGGCTAATATTGTCTAATGCAGGGCATATTTTAGGAATATCTGAGGAACGGTATGTCCTAGAGAGCTGATACCCGGTCTAAAACCTTACCGGACACCTAATGTACCTGTGTGCCGAATCTGGTGAAAATCGGTCCAGTAGTTTAGTCGCGCATAAAGAACAGACAGACAGATGGATAGACAGACAGACAGACAGAAACTCATTTTTATAATATAAGGAGATATATAGAGTGCTGTGAAAAAGTATTCATACCCCTGGATCTTATCCACATTTTTTTCACATTACGCCCACAAAATTAAAAGGGGTTTTCTCAGATATTTTTACCTATGACCTAGCCGTTGGATCAGTATCCGATTGGTATGGGTGGATGGGGGGGCAGGTGCATTTTCCAGATTTTATTTTTTATTGAAAATTTTGAAAACTATGTATGATTTTTCTTTTTGCTTCAAACATACTTGCTACTTTGTGTGGGTCTATCACATAAAATCCCAATAAAATGCATTAAAGTGTGTGGGTGTAACGTGACAAAAGTTCAAGGGGTATGAATACTTTTTCAAGGCACGAGAGAGAGAGAAATGTTATATATGATATGATAAGGAATAGAATTTACCATTCCATTCCTCCTTTTTCGGTAAGAGTGGGTTGTTCCTACTTCCTGCCAGAAGGGGGGGAGGGGCTCTACAGAGTTCTAGGGAGAGAATCTGCTCAACTGTGAGGAACACTTCTCCAGTGAGACTGAAGGTTCAAGACCGTGGGTATTCTTCACAGCTACGGCACTACAGTCAGCGGGGTGGCCAGCAACTAAAGCTTCTCAGATCCTGTTGCAGGTGAGGGGAGAACATGTTAAGACACCCATCACCATAGCACAGCTCAGGCAAACTGAAAAGCATGTTTCTCATAAAAGAGGACATGTACAGACATATGTGCCAGTTCATAGCTGTACTGAACTGAAATCAGGAGAGAGAAGGACTACCCTAGAGTGTTTGCACAGTTTTCCCTACAAAATTGTGGGGCCATTACAATAAAGTAATGATTGTCAATCAACTCTTGCATGGGCACAGGGTTTCAGGTGCATAGTAGATACATCTCCAGTGTGATTTAAAGAGGACCTTTCACCGGTCCTGACATGCCTGTTAGGTTTGCTAATAGATTCATGCATTCTCCATGTAATAACAATTCTGGACAATTCTATGTTATACCATTCCTTTATTATTTATACTAAAAGTTATGAATGAATTGCTAGCAGTCTGCAGTAAGGGTACAGAGGGGAGGTAAACAGTTGTAGGTGTGTATCTGCACAGACTCACTCTATCCAATCAGTGCTGCCATTGTAAGACTGTGCGGGTACAAACCCCCAACTGGTTACCACCCCTCTGTACCCTTAAAGAAGAACTCCCGCAAAAAAATGTATTCCATGTCCTGCTATAAATGTACATGATGTAATCTGTAATGAATGCCATTTTCTTACCAGTGTCTGTATTTTTGAGTTATATCTCCCTGATGCTTCTCATCTGTGTCATTTTAGGACACTGTGCCAATAATTATTGAAGGGCACTATCTGTGTGGTACTAGTGGCACAGTACTGGGGGTGGTAGGATGATTTGTCCAGAAGACTGGAGGATGATAGAAAAGTAGTAAACTAAGATTTTTTTCTGTCAATCTGCAGAGATGAGAAATGGCTGAAAAATGGCGTCTGGTCTGAAAGGAGAAGATGAGGAAAGAGAAGATCTACATCAGAGGAGACATCACTGGATGTAAGAGGTATGGGGCGCTGTATTATACTGGATGTAAGAGGTATGGGGCGCTGTATTATACTGGATGTAAGAGGTATGGGGCGCTGTATTAGGCTGCATTCACACAAACATTGTGTTTTGCAGTCTGCAAATTGCGGATCCGCAAAAAAAGGATGATGTTCCATATGGCATCCGTTTTGTTTGCAGATCCACTGTACAAACCAAAAGATCCAATCAGCCGATGAACGAGCGTTTTGCTCGTTCGTCGGCTGATTAGGGCCACTTTTACACGGGCCGATTATCGGCACTAGCGTTCCTAGGAACACTTTTTCGGCCGATAATCGGCCCCTGTAAAAGGACCTTTACACATCAATCTGTGTAATAGGGCCACTGATGAACTGAAAGACTTTTGACATGTCACAGAGACATATCAAAAGTTTTAATCAGTCCGGGTCTGAGTTCTAGACCCGTACCCTATCAGGAGATATAGCTTTTCCATCTCTATCTGCAGGGGGCGGTTTATTTACCTTGTTTGGTGTGGTTTACGTTTATTAAATTATTATATTTTAATAATTTTTAGGGCCTCTAAAAGGCTTGGCTGTGACTTTAAAAAGTCGAGGCATGTGGGCCTCTTTGATTTCAAAATGCCAGGGCTGAATTTCAGTCCCAGTCCGGCCCTGTCTGAGTCTCCTTATAAATCTTCATAGTCAAATGGATGGGGGTGCAGCCCCGCCTCTGAGTGCTCCGACTGCTCATTTGCTAAAAAAAAAAAAAACAACGCTGATTTCTCTGCAGCTATTTATCATACAGACAAAAGAAAGATACAGTTTTAATCAGCATTATTAGCGCCACCAGCCAGTATGTCTGGTTTAATAGGGTTGATCCTGGTGACAGAGCCTCTTTAATGATTGTGAGCCAAAACCAGGAATGGAGCCTACAAAGAGATAGAGAGAGAGGTATAATGGGAAGATTTGCACCTGTTCTGTGCTTTTCACCCGCATCTGGTTTGGGCTCAAAACCACAGATGAAAATCATTGCTCAAACACTAAGGCTCCATTCACACGTCCTGTTTTTCTTTCCTGATTCGATCCTGATCCTGATTTGGATCCATTCATTTCAATGGGTCCTGAAAATATCAGGATCAAATCAGGAGAGAAAAACAGGACGTGTGAATGGAGCCTAATGGTGTGAAAGTGGCCTAACCTTGACCAGACAAAGGACTTTTGGGCTCATGTACACACTGGGGCAGCTTTCCTAAGACTGGCTTAGTAAAAAGTATGCTGGAGTAAGGCTACTTTCACTTTATGCATCAGCAAAAACACTTCCGTTACTCATAATACAACCATCTGCATCCGTTATGAACAGATCCGGTTGTATTCTCTTTTAAAATAACCAAGACGGATCCGTCATGAACGTCATTGAAAGTCAATGGGGACAAATCCGTTGTCTATTGTGTAAGATAAAAGGGATCCGTCCCCATTGACTTACATTGTGTGTCATGACGGATCCGTCTTCCTCCACACCACATCGTGGACCGAAAAACACTGCTTGCAGCGTTATTTTCTGTCCGTGATGGGGATGCAACCAAACGGAACGGAATGCATTCTGGAGCACTCTGTTTCGTTCAGTTCAATTTTGGCCACATTGACAATGAATGGGGACAAACCGGAAGTGTTTTCCTCTGCTGTTGAGATCCTATGATGGATCTCAATAGCTGAAAGGGAAAGCACAGATGTGAAAGTAAGTAATAGATATAAGGAATGTGATGAGCACTCTCTTCAACTGGTATTCTATTTGTAAATATATGTATATATAACTCGGTATAATTTAGTAAAAAGGATACATATAGTTTAGAGCATCATAAATAAGATACATATAATTTAGATCATAAAAAAGATATATTGTTTATTTTAGGTATTATTAAAATAAATAAATGAGATAGATGAAGTACCAGCGCTGGTTCACAATAAATAAGGTAGAAAAATGTGTATACAACAATTCATATAAAAAATTCACATACAAATTCATATATATATATAAAAAAAAAAAAAAGACCAGATCCTTGAGTGTGTCCCAATGTGCAAATGTGCAGGATAATTGTCCTTATATTACATGTAAGCTCCGTATTTAGAGCTGATTCTCTAGTATTTGATAATTATATATATACTTGATCCAGAGATATACCTTGTATTGTCCCAAATAAAGTGCTATGATTTGAACACTTATTTTAGCTATTTATCATGGGTTAATATCTGGTGATAAATTTATCCTGTAAGAACCTTATATTGGTATGCAAAGTATTCTTTTCTTGTAAATATAAAGCATGTGACGTATCTTGTGTACTTTACCACTCCTGCAGTAGTCCGTACGGCTGTCCCGATGGTCCTTGTGGCTGCACGCGCTGTTCTCCCGCGCGGCTTAGATCTCTGTGTGCTCCGGCGTGCGACGTCCAACGTGGGTTCCCGCGCGTTGGTGTTGATGCTTAATTCAAAAGAGCGCTTCTTGGGATTGCTTCAGCTCCGATGGATATTCTGTAATGCAATATTCTTTTAGACTCACTTTGTCATACAGTATTCTTTTATGATAATAAGGAGCAGTTTCTTTAATTCTTCATAATAAGAATGTCCTTCTTAGTAGAGTTATAATGTGCCTCTTTAGTGGTCCACAGGGATTTCAAATACCAAACGTGTTTCGGGGCTTGGAAATCTGCCCCTTCCTCAGTGGTCTGTGGACCTGAGTGTATTCTTTGGCACATATATAGAGAGTCCATATTCCAGCCCCACCTATTTTGGTTGAGTCTAAATTACAGACTGGCATTATTGGGTCCTATGGACTGAACTTGGGCATCAATGTCAAACACACTTCATGCTTAAATATAATATAAAGTCAATATAAGACTATACAGGATAAAAGTAACAATAATAATGGACATCTGGAATTGCATTGAAAGAAAGTGCAAAAATGTGGAGTCTTTTAAATTTGATTCAGATGAGAACCCCGAAATAAATAATATAACACGTAGATCAAATGATGATATTTTTTAAAGAGCTAGAAAGATTGCTACAAAAACAATTACGTCAAAAATGGGAGATTAAATCTCTCAATCAATACTTAGATAGTGGTGTAATCCCAAAGGGTCTGATGCTAACAAAGACCTACACAGCAATGAATTTAAAGCTGAATGGGGCACATTTTTAATGACCCAATCACGTGTATTAATTACTATGATCATAAAAAGAAGGTCAGACATGTTAACACAAATCATGACTAATATTGGTGACCTAAAAACAATCATAGAATCATTGCCACAAGATGACTCTTTCAAAAAATGGGAAGAAAGGATATGTAGAAGTCTAGACACTTTGGAAAAAGAAATAATAGACAAAAAAACTAAAAAACTAAATTGGAGGAAACAGATGACAACAACAACATAAGATCTTCAAACAGTAATAAAAACACCACCAATCCTCAAAATACAAAAATCAACAATCAAAGACCAACAAACACACCTTCTTATACAATACCAACATCCAACAGATTTGAACCATTATCCGAACCCCTTTTTTTAGATCAAACACCTCCACATCACAAAATAAGAACACAATGGAAGTCACCACTACCAACGAAACAAAGACACGGGAGAGCACAATCACCACATCACAGTTACAATTTAAGGTACCGTCACGAACACAGGAATATGAATTCAGAAACACCAATGAGATACAGAAACCATCACAATCAAATACAACACCCAATCCACCAACACCAACAGCAGGGACAACAAAGAAATCACTACAGAACAAGATCACAAACAGAGTCACACCTATATAAAAACAGACAAGGAGAGGACAAAGAAAGAACAACAAGAACAGAATATCACAGATCTCACGACAGAGGACATAGTCATAAACTTAAGCAGCACAACATTAACTGAATCCCAGAGAAGCTTACTAAATAAAGGACTTAAGTATGCACCTACGAACAAAGTAGATAAATTCAGTACATTTATAGGAGTAGAATAAGAAAAGTCTGTTTAAAAAAATATTTTATTAAAAAACCAATTGAGTATGAAATAAAAAAACACTTCAATATATATACACACAGATCTCAGAGAAAAAACGAAAAAATTCCTGAGACAGAAAATAAGTAATGAAATAGCCACATTTAGGAAAAACATAGAAACAGACATCCGGAAAATGAAACAGGGCTGAGTAAATAATAATCTGAACCGAAAAGAAATTAATGTCGTTAAGGATTTACAGGATAAGAAAAAAATAACCTAACTATGTCAGGTGGTGCAATTGTTTAAAATATAACGTTTATTATAATTCAAATATTAAAAAGATACTACCAAAAAGCATAAAGACAACACATAATTATAATGTAATAACACCACAAACTATCATGTTCCAATGCCCAGACTTACTTTCTCCGGCAACCTGTATCAATACGGACCATGCATAGAATAAATAATCAGAACAATCTTACCCATCCAGTTGCTGGTAAAAGACATCGATGGGCATAATAACTCCTCATGACGTAGGTAAAGGCTATCATGCTCCATTCTGAATTACATCCTTACCACTCACCTTACGCCCCACCTCTAGCTTTTCTTTTTCCCCACATTAAAGACACTGACACCAGGTTGGATTGAAATCGGCCACAGCAGCCGCTTTATTTAAATGATCATATAAACCAAAAAACCTCTTTTACAACCCAGTAAAAAACATATGCAACGGCATATACTTAACATTCCCACTATAAACATATGTATAACATATGATGCGATGAGGGAGGTCCTCGAAGCCCCAACAATTGTTCCACCCGCCACAGCGGGGTACTCCATCTTGCCCCCAGCCGATTACCGCCAGCTCGAGGGCACCAATGATGGACCTAAAAACCTTGACCAAAACCATGGCAACCCTGGGAGTCCAGCCCCAACCATGGAGCCCTCCCATCCACGACACCTCTTCTTCCACCAACTTCGAGGACCTCCCACCGCCTCGACTGCCGTGACGAAAAAGAACACTTCATCCTTCCGCCGACTGTGACCTGAAAAACAAAAACAACCGGCGCCACAAACACACAACCAACATACAAGGGAGGGTGGGTGGGAATTTCTCTATATAGCTCCTGTCTAACGCTCCCCTGTTAACTGTCCTGCAAGATGGTGGCCTTTCCCGCCTCTGGCCCCTTCATTTAAGGACACCCCCTTACCCTATCTCCTCCCCCCTTTTAAACCCCCCAATCCTGCTCTAATCCCACTACGCTGACGCCTCCCCTCGTCATGGTGGCCTCCCCCCAGGCTGTGCCCTCATGTCCGGCCATACTTGACGTAGGTAAAGGCTATCATGCTCCATTCTGAATTACATCCTTACCACTCACCTTACGCCCCACCTCTAGCTTTTCTTTTTCCCCACATTAAAGACACTGACACCAGGTTGGATTGAAATCGGCCACAGCAGCCGCTTTATTTAAATAATCATATAAACCAAAAAACCTCTTTTACAACCCAGTAAAAAACATATGCAACGGCATATACTTAACATTCCCACTATAAACATATGTATAACATATGATGCGATGAGGGAGGTCCTCGAAGCCCCAACAATTGTTCCACCCGCCACAGCGGGGTACTCCATCTTGCCCCCAGCCGATTACCGCCAGCTCGAGGGCACCAATGATGGACCTAAAAACCTTGACCAAAACCATGGCAACCCTGGGAGTCCAGCCCCAACCATGGAGCCCTCCCATCCACGACACCTCTTCTTCCACCAACTTCGAGGACCTCCCACCGCCACTAACGCATGGACTTGAACCCCTCAAGACCGTGCGTCCCTCCACACTCTCAGCGCCTTTTCAATACCATCTTGTAAGCCTAAACACCACATGTCCGTTCCCACCGCGTTCAGATGAACACCGTCGCTGCGCCAAAAAGCCCCAGAGCCCTTTTCCAAATCAGTATGCCTCACCGCCACTGCCCCATTGCGAGTCATGAACCTGGTAATAGCCCGATTCACCTTAACGCGGGCCTTATTCACCCGATCCACTGACCTTGCCCCTCTCCACACACTCCTATAGACAATATCCGACCAGACTGTCACAATACCGGGAAACAAAGCCCAAATCCTCAGCAAGTCAAACTTCACATCTCTTACTAACTCGCGAAAAGGGCGAGCACCTAAATCGTTGCCCCCCACATGCAACACTAACACGTCCGGCGGTCTATCTAAACGAACGAATCTGTGTACCTCTGGTAAAACGCTACTCCAGACCATTCCTCTCCTTCCTAGCCACCGGATCACGGCCACCTCCCTTGAAAAACCCAGTTGCCGACCGTCCTGCCGCACTGCCGCCCGTAAGGCCCCCCAAAAAACGAAAGAATGGCCCAGTATCCATACAAGGGCTGGCCGGCAATCTGAAAAACAAAAACGAAGACAAGATAACTAAACGACCTTCATGACCAATGACTAGAAGACCATACTAAACGTGATCGGGGCGTACATAAGACCGAAAACGAAGCGATTCCCACCGCCCGATACGCTTTACCACTTCTTCCCCTGCCCCGTGCCTAGCAGCCTCAGTGGCAGCCCCTATGCGGAACGAGTGCCCCGTATAACCCGCCACATCCACCCCCAACCTCGCCAAACAGCGGCGAAAAACAGCTAGAAATTGAAACCTGGAGAGACAGGACCCATCCTCGTGTATCAGTAATGAAACTGCAGCCCCTTTTCTAACATCCCAAAACTCTGTCAACCTGCGCACCGGACACATGCCACAACCTGGAACAGCATACAAGAGCACTCTGCAACCTTTACCATACCTGTCCGTTTTTGAGGTCCTGATCCTAAATTCCACTCTATCCGGGTACAAATCCACATCTTCTTGCAACAAACCTCCCGGACACTGCGCACTATTACTCACCAATTCCCCCAATCTCAAAGCCCCAAAAAACGCCAGTGAAAATGCTAACTGGAATAAAAGGACTTCAAAGCTTGACCGGCACACAATGGCAAGCTGATGACCCAAATCCACCAGCAACGCAAAGGACACCGGACGCCTGCTATCCTCCCGTCCCTTCTGTCGTCTCCATCCCCTCAAGGCTTGTGACACCAAAAATGATTTTGTCACATCTGCTAAACCCCGCAAACGAAACCCAAAAACCAGGCCCGCCACTATCCTGTTCAACTTGGCCACCGACCAGCCCTCCTCCCTGCCAAACCCCAGAAACAACAGCATAGGAACCTCAAAATCCACATTAACCGCCTCTTCCTGCAAACCCAGTGACCTACACCAATTCGCCCAGCAGCTCCAAGCACGAGAATAGGCGCCCCATGTGTTTTGGGCCAACAATGATTGAATCAGCCCCGCTACCGTTCTTCCAGCAGATCCCACAGAGCGCTCGGACAGGCCAATGGGAATTCTTCTGCCTGAGGCACCAGCGACCGAAACCGTTCCCACTGAAAACGAGAAAGCGCGTCAGCAATGCAGTTCTGGACCCCCGGCACATGCACCGCCACCACCCACGCATTCAAGGCCAAACACTCCAGAATGAAACATTGCAGTAACCGCACCACTGGAGGGGATGACGCAGACAATGAGTTAATTGCCTGAACCACCCCCAGATTATCGCAGTTGAAACGCACCTTTTTGTTGCGGAACTTCTCCCCCCAAAGATGAATTGCCACCAAAATAGGAAAAAATTCGAGCAACGCCAAATTACGGACCCAGCCCCGCACCACCCACTCCTCCGGCCACGGCTCCGCGCACCATTGCCCCTGACAGAAAACCCCGAAACCTGTCCCGCCTGCTGCGTCCGTGAACAAATCAAAATCAAAGGACTCCACCGCCTCCCCAAGAATCAAAGAACGACCGTTATACGACGACAAGAACGACTCCCACACCCGTAAATCACCCCGCAACACCCTACCCAACCTAACATAGTGATGTGGAGCTGAAACCTTCGAAGTAACCATGAACAACCGCCTAGAAAAAACCCTGCCCATCGGCATAATCCTACAGGCGAAGTTCAATTTTCCTAAAAGCGACTGTAAATCTCTCAATTTTATTTTATCCGACCGCTGGGCCCGCTGCACCGTACACCTGAGATCTTCCAATTTCTCAGCCGGCAACCTACACTCCATCCTCTGCGTATCAATGACAATACCCAAAAAACTGAGCTCCGTGGCCGGACCACAAGTCTTCTCTGGTGCCAGCAGGACTCCAAAACGCGCGAATAAAGACTCCAACGTGTGCAACAATAAAGAGCAAACAGTTGAGCCCGGAGGGCCAATGCAAAGGAAGTCATCCAAGTAATGAATAACGGATGACCACCCCGCCACGTCTGTCACCGCCCACTCTAAAAATGAACTAAAAAGCTCAAAAAACGCACAAGAAAGGGAACACCCCATAGGAAGACATCGGTCTACAAAGTATTGCCCCTCCCAATAGCACCCCAACAGGTGTAAACTATCAGGGTGGACAGGCAATAACCGAAAAGCCGCTTCTATGTCGGTTTTGGCTAACAACGCTCCTTTACTGAATTTTCTTACCCATTTAACTGCCGCATCAAATGATGTATACACAACTGAACAAAGTTCAGGATCTATGCCATCATTGACCGACGAACCTTTCGGGAACGATAAATGGTGAATGAGCCGAAATTTATTCGGCTCCTTCTTAGGCACCACCCCCAGTGGGGATAAACGCAAGTCCGCCATAGGTGGTACCAGGGGCGTAGCAATAGGGGAAGCAGGGGAAGCAGCTGCTTTGGGGCCCAGACCCACAAGGGGCCCCTTCAGGAGGGAGACTAAAAGATTTTATTGTCAGGCCCCCCTCAACAGTATTATACAATGACATTATATACAGTGACACTATAGAAAGCGGATGGAGCGGCTGTCAGGCCTTGTCTGGGAGAGCTCAATTTTGACTAGCCACAAGAGTGAGGGTTGCATGTGAGTTCGGGGTTGCGAGGAAGTTTCTGGGGGGGCCCCATTCAAAAATTTGCTGTGGGGCCCAGTTAGTTGTAGTTACGCCACTGGGTGGTACCAAAAACGGTCCCGCCATCCGCCCCAAATTTACTTCCCTCAGCAGCTTTTCCGTAACTACCTCCTTGTGCTCCGAAGCCGAACGCAAGTTCTTTTTAACTAAACACGCTTCCCTAAGAACAAAGGGAATACGAAAACCGAACTGAAACCCGTCCCTCAACGTGTGGGCTGCCGACTGGTTAGGGTATCTATTTAAGAAGGGTTCCATCCTTTCCAGCTGAACTGGTGTCACCCCCTTTTGAAGCCGCATCGCCTCCCTTTTGCTTGTTTCCTCTGAAACAGCGGTTGGCTCCATGTGCCCCTCCACACGAAGTGCATTCATGTTTAAACTTGCACTTCGCCCCAAATTTACATCCCCCTTCATTGAACAAGAAGCACAATCCTTTCGCAGATGCTGTTGCGAAACTGGATTGGCTCGCTCCTGACCCATCCCCCCGAAAGGATTGATTTGCACCAGACCCTTCCCCTCGAAAAGATTGCGTTGACCTCACCGGAGCCGTAACTTTTAGCCACAACGCAATATCCTTGTGGTCCCAACGAATGTTGGGACGCACCGCCTTCCTTTGACGAAACTGTTCGTCATAACGAAGCCACGCCTGCCCCCCGTATACGCGATGCGCTTCTCCGATCGAGTCCATGTAACAAAAAAGCGCCGAACAACAGTCCGGCGCTTTCTCCCCAATAACACTGGCCAGGATAGCGAAAGCCTGTAACCAGTTTTGAAAGGTACGCGGAATCAATCGATACCGACGCTTTTCTTCCTCCTCTTTCTTTCCGTCATCTTTTTTAGCCCTATCCAGGTTGAACCGTTCCAGGGGTAATAGCGAGAAAATCTCGACATATTCCCCTTTCCAAATACGCTCCCGTACCTCCTGTTTTAGGTGAGCCCCCAGTGGGCCCTCAAAACAGACGTATATCTCTCCCCGCGCCGCATCGTCCATCCTAACCGGCTCATCTTCCAACGTACCACCCGCCTGAGTCTGCACTGACACCAGGTCAGATCCCCTCTCCACCACCGCCTGCCCAGCAATACCCCCCCTTTCAGCCCGTAACAAGTCTAAACCCCCACCGCGGTTCGAGCTGGTACTTACCCCTGCCTCCTGGTACCCATCCCCGGCCCCTTGCCCCCCCGCTCTTGAGGCAGACAACACATTAGGGCCAAAACCCCCTGCCCCCCACGCCGGAAGCGGCGACCCCCCAAACGCCCCCCAGCCCGCCGCCAGCGATGCCAACCCCCCTAACAAATTAGTAAGCCCCATACCCCAATCCCCCGGGGTCCCCCCAGCCCCTCCCCCCCCAGGGGCCTAAAAAAAGGTAAAAAAGAATCCCCGTGTAACTCACCGGGCTGCCTGGGTGCTGTGAACCCACCAGCCGCACGTCCTGAGTCCGGTCCAGTTGAAGAATCTGTATCCCGTGCTCCGGCCGCCACGCTGGACTGTGAGCTTGATGAGGGGGATGGGCCAGCCGCACGCTGCCCGTATTCCCCATCTGATCTTCCTGTGGAACCTGCTCTGCTGCTGGAAGGGCCAGCCTGCTGCTGCCCGCTTACTGGCTGCTGCCTGACTCCCCTCTCTGCATCTGGGGAGTCAGCCCGCTCCTCTCCTTCCCTGTCGCGCCGGGCAGCCTCCCCAGCCGCTGGCTGGAGAGCTGCTGAACCTGGTCCTGCACCGCCCGGATGGCCACCAGAGGGCGCTCTCACCACGCCGCTTCTCCTGCCTGGGTCCCGCCGTGCGCATGGATTCCTCCCACGGCGGGACGAGCGAGCCGGGGGAAGCTGCTCACCCACACATGGAGGGTCCCTGGAGGGGCTCCTTACCCGGCGCCGGACCCGGGGAACATGTTCTGGGCTAAGGCGCACCGGTGGCCGCGACCGCCGAGGCCGGCGCAGTTCTGGACCTGCGGACCCGTTCCCAGCAGCTGCACCACCTAGTACGCCACTCAGCTGCTCCTGCAACCAACCTGGGCCCTGCGACTCTGCCCTGGCCCTCAGCTGCTGCAGCAGGACATCAATGTCAGCCATCTCGTAATTTCTCTATATTGCTCCTGTCTAACGCTCCCCTGTTAACTGTCCTGCAAGATGGTGGCCTTTCCCGCCTCTGGCCCCTTCATTTAAGGACACCCCCTTACCCTATCTCCTCCCCCCTTTTAAACCCCCCAATCCTGCTCTAATCCCACTACGCTGACGCCTCCCCTCATCATGGTGGCCTCCCCCCAGGCTGTGCCCTCATGTCCGGCCATACTGGACTCAAAGTTGGTACACAGTCAGATGGTCACTGTAGGGTCCACGTGCAGAAAAATGTACATAGGGGAGTGGGTATCCTCCCTACTCTATCCCTATAGACTTGGTAGGAGTTTGCTGCACATGCCCTACCTATCTACAGTTAGGGCCAGAAATATTTGGACAGTGACACAAGTTTTGTTATTTTAGCTGTTTACTAAAACATGTTCAGAAATACAATTATATATATAATATGGGTTGAAAGTGCACACTCCCAGCTGCAATATGAGAGTTTCCACATCCAAATCGGAGAAAGGGTTTAGGAATCATAGCTCTGTAATGCATAGCCTCCTCTTTTTCAAGGGACCAAAAGTAATTGGACAATGGACTCTAAGGGCTGCAATTAACTCTGAAGGCGTCTCCCTCGTAAACCTGTAATCAATGAAGTAGTTAAAAGGTCTGGGGTTGATTCCAGGTGTGTGGTTTTGCATTTGGAAGCTGTTGCTGTGACCAGACAACATGCGGTCAAAGGAACTCTCAATTGAGGTGAAGCAGAACATCCTGAGGCTGAAAAAAAAAGAAAAAATCCATCAGAGAGATAGCAGACATGCTTGGAGTAGCAAAATCAACAGTCGGGTACATTCTGAGAAAAAAGGAATTGACTGGTGAGCTTGGGAACTCAAAAAGGCCTGGGCGTCCACGGATGACAACAGTGGTGGATGATCGCCGCATACTTTCTTTGGTGAAGAAGAACCCGTTCACAACATCAACTGAAGTCCAGAACACTCTCAGTGAAGTAGGTGTATCTGTCTCTAAGTCAACAGTAAATAGAAGACTCCATGAAAGTAAATACAAAGGGTTCACATCTAGATGCAAACCATTCATCAATTCCAAAAATAGACAGGACAGAGTTAAATTTGCTGAAAAACACCTCAAGAAGCCAGCTCAGTTCTGGAAAAGTATTCTATGGACAGATGAGACAAAGATCAACCTGTACCAGAATGATGGGAAGAAAAAAGTTTGGAGAAGAAAGGGAACGGCACATGATCCAAGGCACACCACATCCTCTGTAAAACATGGTGGAGGCAACGTGATGGCATGGGCATGCATGGCTTTCAATGGCACTGGGTCACTTGTGTTTATTGATGACATAACAGCAGACAAGAGTAGCCGGATGAATTCTGAAGTGTACCGGGATATACTTTCAGCCCAGATTCAGCCAAATGGTGCCAAGTTGATCGGACGGTGCTTCATAGTACAGATGGACAATGACCCCAAGCATACAGCCAAAGCTACCCAGGAGTTCATGAGTGCAAAAAAGTGGAACATTCTGCAATGGCCAAGTCAATCACCAGATCTTAACCCAATTGAGCATGCATTTCACTTGCTCAAATCCAGACTTAAGACGGAAAGACCCACAAACAAGCAAGACCTGAAGGCTGCGGCTGTAAAGGCCTGGCAAAGCATTAAGAAGGAGGAAACTCAGCGTTTGGTGATGTCCATGGGTTCCAGACTTAAGGCAGTGATTGCCTCCAAAGGATTCGCAACAAAATATTGAAAATAAAAATATTTTGTTTGGGTTATGTTTATTTGTCCAATTACTTTTGAGCTCCTAAAATGTGGAGTGTTTGTAAAGAAATGTGTACAATTCCTACATTTTCTATCAGATATTTTTGTTCAACCCTTCAAATTAAACGTTACAATGCACTTGAATTCTGTTGTAGAGGTTTCATTTCAAATCCAATGTGGTGGCATGCAGAGCCCAACTCGCGAAAATTGTGTCACTGTCCAAATATTTCTGGCCCTAACTGTATACAAGGCCACCCTTGATGGTAGGGGACCCCGTCCGGATACCTGTCCCTGAGTATCGGACCTAACCCTAAGGTCAAGTAATAAGTGCCCACTCCCGACGCGGCACGTTTCTGTCAAAATAGACTCTTCAGGGGAGTACAATCACATCAAAGTTTGCACTAACTGCTATTGCAAAAGCAGCAGTAAAGCGCAGCCATATGGGGTTAGAAACAAAAGGGGTATACCGAGGGGTCAATACCTCAGGTTGCGGAGGAATTGCAGCCATAAACAAGATTTCATTTTTCAGGCCTCTGAGTTGAGACACAGGTTTCGACAAAGAGGATACCCAGATGAGGTGTTGAAGCCAGCTTATCAAGGGGCCCTTACTAGTACACGCTCCTCACTTTTGACATCAAAGGATGCTGTAGAATCAGATTCCAGACTCATTCGGTACATTACTACCTTTGATAATGAGTCGAGGCAGTTGAGACGGGTCCTGTCTAAGCATTGGCAGATCTTGACACTTGATCCAGACTTGAAAGAGGTTCTAGGTGAATTCCCACAAATAACATTTAGACGAGGTCAAAGCCTAAAGGACAAATTAGTGCATAGTCACTTTTCACCTTCACCCACCAAGAGTACCTGGCTGTCGCAATCAGTGACAGGCTGCTACCGTTGTAGCGGTTGCATTGCATGCAAACATATCATGTCAACTAAAATGTTTTGCAGCAATGTTACCCATAAGGTCTACTCCATCCGACACTTCATTAACTGTCGATCACGGGGAGTGATATACAGATTGGAATGTGAATGTAAGATGGAGTATATTGGGAAGACATCTCGTGAATTTCGGAGAAGGGTGGGTGAACATTTGGGTGATATACGTCGTCAAAAAGATACACCTATATCCAGACATGTCCAGCAGATACACAATGGGCAGGCCAGGTTGACCTTTACGGGGATAGACCTGGTTAAACCACCCAAGCGAGGCGGTGATTGGGATCGCCTACTCTTGCAAAGAGAGGCAAGATGGATTTATTATCTTAAAACTATATCTCCATCTGGCCTTAATGAGCACCTCAATTTTGGCTGTTTCCTGTAATGAAGCCATGTTTCACTTGCCTGTGTGGTATTTACCATATAGGCAAGATTGTTCTTGGGGGTCCAATACCAAAAAAAAAAAAAATTTTTTAATTTAAAGGGGAGGTAGGCCTTGCCAGTGAACTGATGATCCAGCATAGGCAGTCTGTTGTTGTTACGTTTATGCCTCTGACTGCAATTGTAGTGGCTCCTCCCCTGCATCTAATTGTTTAGACATAAACTTATATTAACTTGATGTGGGCCTGTATATCACTGTGAATGTATTACCAATGTTGTCGGTACTCTGGTCTGTAGAATTGGAGCTTGCTGTTAATACCTATAAGTAACCTATTATGGCTGTTACCAAGGACGCCGCTGACAGTGACGTCAGTCCATTCTGGCGGTGATATCTGAGCGTCCTATCTCCAGGCAACGAGACTCCACCCTCTCAAAAGTCCTACGTCGGCACTTTGTCCCGATCATGTGACTAGTCACGTGACCTGGTGTGCTGACGTGCCGAGAGGCGGGTCCTGAAGGAGAAAGCGCGGCACACCGCTCTTTTTAAAGACGCCACTGGTGAGTTGATATTGTTGCTATTATGCTTCCAGTTTGCCTTGCACTCAGGGAAACGCCACCTGTTGTTTCTGAAGATCGGGACCTGCGATCCTATTAAGGTTTACTGTTTAGTCGGGTTTCTCCGTTTACTTCATTAGGACTACAGGTGGTTTATGTTATTCAGAACCACCAATATCGGCTATATTGCCTGTCTATTTATAATGACCCCATTCCCATTGGAAGGGGCCTTTTGTTTCTAACCCCATATGGCTGCGCTTTACTGCTGCTTTTGCAATAGCAGTTAGTGCAAACTTTGATGTGATTGTACTCCCCTGAAGAGTCTATTTTGACAGAAACGTGCTGTGTCGGGAGTGGGCACTTATTACTTGACCTTAGGGTTAGGTCCGATACTCAGGGACAGGTATCCGGACGGGGTCCCCTACCATCAAGGGTGCCCTTGTATAGATAGGTAGGGCATGTGCAGCAAACTCCTACCAAGTCTATAGGGATAGAGTAGGGAGGATACCCAATCCCCTATGTACATTTTTCTGCACGTGGACCCTACAGTGACCATCTGACTATGTACCAACTTTGAGTCCTGAGGAGTTATTATGCCCATCGATGTCTTTTACCAGCAACTGGATGGGTAAGATTGTTTTGATTATTTATTCTATGCATGGTCCGTATTGATACAGGTTGCCGGAGAAAGTAAGTCTGGGCAATGGAACATGATAGTTTGTGGTGTTATTACATTATAATTATGTGTTGTCTTTATGCTTTTTGGTAGTATCTTTTTAATATTTGAATTATAATAAACGTTATATTTTAAACAATTGCACCACCTGACATAGTTAGGTTATTTTTTTCTACTCAATAGGAGTGCAAGTCAGAGGATAATCCCCTATCCCTGATATAAATTAAATTGAATTACAGGATAACTCTAATATTGTAATACGTCCCGCGGATAAAGGAGGCTTTATTGTCATCCAAAACACTGAGGATTCTAACAATGAATGTATCAGACAACTAACAGATATTCATACATATAAAAAACTAACCACTGACCCTACCAAAATTTTTCAAAAACAACTAGTTAGTTTCTGTAACATAGGTCTCAGTGAAAATGTACTACTCAAGAAAGAATTTAAATACATCACCTCCACTCAGAAACGCCTCCCAGTATTTTACTGTTTACCAAAAGTACACAAAAATACAACAAATCCACATGGCAGACCAATCATTTCTGGTATTGGTTCCATCACATCCAATTTATCTCAATATATCGACAAACTACTACAGGCTACAGTAAAATTGATTCCATCCTACATCAAAGACACAACGGCAATAGTCCATACATTAGAACTAATACAATTTGGACCACACTGGATCATAGGGACTATAGATATTAATTCATTATACACCTCCATTAATCACGAATTAGGCATACAAGCAGTAAAAAGACATCTTACGAACAACCATACATTCCCAGAAAAACAGGTAATATTTATTCTGGAAGGAATTCAATTCATACTCACTCACAACTATTTCAGTTTCGATTCAGATTATTATATCCAACTACAAGGTACCACCATGGGGACCAGATTCGCCCCCAGCTATGCTAACATTTTTATGTCACAATGGGAGGAAGACACTATACGTCCCAAGCTGGGGGAGAGTCTGGTCCTCTGGCGAAGATACATTGATGATATCATCCTTATATGGAAAGATACAAAAGAACAACTAACAACCTTCTTGAATAACATCAATAAAAATAATTACAATCTCACATTCACTAGCAATATCAGTACCACTCAGGTAGAGTTCCTAGATGTATGCGTAAAAGTTTGTGACAATAGATTAGTGTGCAATACTTATCAGAAAAAAGTAATGAAAAACAGTTACATCTTGTTTAAAAGTTGCCACTTGCCTAGGTGGCTAATAAATGTGCCAACTATTCAATTCAGAAGAATAAAGAGAAATTGCACAGAAATCGAAAAATTTGAAGAAGAGGCTGATATAATGAGGGAGCAATTTATCAAAAAAGATTATCCATTAAATATACTGGAAAAATCACTAAACAAAGTGAGACAAATCAAAAGAGAGGACTTTTTTCCAACCGAGACTAAACCATACAAAGAAATCACAACAAGAAGACATGTTAAGATTGATACTTCCATTCAACACACAATATAGAACAATAAAGAGAATAATCAACAAGCATTGGTCCATTCTGACAAAAGATAAAACAATAGGCCCTCTAATACCGGAGAAACCGTCCATTGTATATACTAAAGCCCCAAACTTCAGTATTAAAATTGCACCAACAGTGAGAAATAAAAATCCAAAGAATAAACAAACATGGTTAAACATAAAGGGATTCTACAGATGTGGTGTTTGTAATAATTGTAAAAACACCAATTTTCCGAGAAAAATCACAGAAATAACATCCACAAGAAATACACATTTTCATATCATTAAAGAATGTTTAACATGCAACTCGACAGATGTAATTTATCTTCTCCAGTGTACTTGTAACAAACAATACATTAAAAGAACTAAAAGACCTTTACAGAAAAGAATTTCAGAAGATATCAACAATTTTTGTAAAGGCTATGATGCACATACAGTGTCTAAACACTTCAAAGATTATCACAACCAAAACCCAAAGGACCTCACCTTCATGGGCCTTGAAAAAGTCCCAAAAAATGGAGGGGGGAATCACATCAGCATTATGTTTCGGCTTGAATCTAGAAGAATTTTCGTATTCAACACCTTAGTTCCAGGCGGATTAAACGCCGAGATGGAGTTATTCGGCTTCCTGTAGACATGGGATGGGTGTCCTTTGAGGACAGGACATCGAGGTCGGGCTGTTTTTTCCAGCACCTCGATCTGCTCTCCTCTCCTCGGGAGGCCCCCATCCCCAGAATATCATGTAATACAATATCTTATTTTATCATTCTAGGGACTTTGTCATTAATTGTGATTGGTGTCGTCCTGCTCTTACCATCTGCTGGAGTAATACTCACAATAATAACCCAAATAAATCGTAAGAAGACCAACAGACGATTCATTAGTAAGTGTCATTACAGTGTTCATTGAGCCCTAATGACTCCAAATGGGGCCAAAATCTGCAACATGAAACATTAAAGTGGTTGTCGGAGAGTTTCATATAGATGGTCTATCCTCAGGATAGATCATCAGTATCTGATCGGTGGGGTCTGACTCCCACTCATTAACTGTTTGAGGAGGGCACGGTGCTACGGTGAGGTCTGCGGCTTCTCCCTAGACCTGTGACGTTACATTCATCGGTCACATGGCTTAGGCGCTGCTCAGTCCTCCCAAGTGAATGGGGCTGAGCTGCAATACCAATCACAGCCACTATCCAGTCTGAGATCAAATGATAAGTGAGGCAGAAGAAAAGGTTGGTAGATTTAAAGCCCATAACAACAAGGAATTCCGCTGTCTGACACCTCCATCTCAGTATATTACTACAACAGAAAGAAAGTATATTGATTGTGCAAGAGTCGACTATCCATTTATCTGATAATTAAAGGGTTTTTTCCCACATTACAATCTTATGCACAAGATAAGGGATAACTATCTGATTGGTGGAGATCTGACCGCTGGTACCCCCTCTCATCATAAGAGCTGGCTCTTGTAAGCCTGTATGAATGGAGCGGCAGGTCCATGTGGCTGCCGCTCCAGTCGCTCTTTGTGGGACTGTTCACAGTTAGCAGAGTATGGCTATCTCTGGCAGTCCCATAGCCTGTTAAAGGGGTATTCCCATCATAGGCAATGGGGGCATATCGCTAGGATGTGCCCCCATTGTCTGATAGTAGAGATGAGCGAATCATGCAAAATTTTATTCGCCGAACATTCGCTGAATTATTCCTAAGATTCGTATATTCGACGAATAGATTCGTTGAATTTGTGTGCAAAATATACGTAATTAGATGGCTTTTAGCAAACATTCACGCACTAATAACGAACGTTCAGGTAAAAAGGTACGCAACCTCTTTGAACATGAACGCATAAGCGTACAAATTGCGTACGAAAATGACGGGCTTTGCTGGAGAGGAATGGTGGAGCAGGAGGAACGCTCTGAGTCTGACCCCTGGCTACATATGGATACTGTATCAGCAGATGACAGCAGATCATCCGGCTGAGACTGAGATGAGCGTGCCATCCATTCCATTACCTCATCCACTTTCTCCTCCACTACAATTTTGCGCCTTGGTGGGTCAGCCTGGTGGAAAAACGGCCAAGTATTGCAAATACTACTAGTAGATGCTCCGGCTACAGGTCCTTTAGCACTTCTGCAATGTGCCACCTTCTCCTTTTTTTTAGAGCGCGAGGTCTGGCTGGAACTGGACCCCTTTTGCTTATCCATTCCAGACATTTTTCAATTCACTCTGTGGCCCTGCAGCTGGTCTTTGTCCCTGTATCTCCCTGTCTCTCCCTGTCTCTCTCTCCCTGCCTGATTAATTACTAGCCCTGAACTGGCTCTGCACTTGCCCTGCAGTATCCCTGATATGTGTAATATGGATTCCCAGAGCAATTACACCCCAATTTTCACAAAACAGGTCTCAGAGTCTCAGACAAAGTGCTTCTGCTCGTCTCAGCAGTCACAGCAGAAGTGATGCGTCACTGGCTTACCGAGCCTGAGCCAATCAGAGCAAGCCCTGCCCACTAGGTCAGGTGACCGCTTTCTTCCCGGGCTTTTGCGCACGATAAACGAACTAACAGTAAAAGTTTGCTAATGAATTGAATTCGTACGCAATAGCGTATAATTTATAGGGCAACTACGTAGCGAATGCGTACAAAGCCGAAGTGAATCACCTAATATTCGGATTCGCTTTGCAGCTGAAAATTTCCAAGATTCGATACGAATCAACGAATCGACAAATAGATTCGCTCACCTCTATCTGATAGGTGCGGGTCCCACTGCTCCCATTCATTTCTATGGAGCCGACAGAAATAGCTGAGCCAGTGCTTGGCTATTTTCGGCGGCCCCATAGAAATGAATGGAGGGCGGCTGCACATGGGCAGTGCGCCGTCCTTCACTTTGGGGGCTCCATTCTCGATATATGTGCGGGGACCCACACCTATCAGACAATGGGGGCATATCCTAGCGATATGCCCCCATTGTCTATGATGGGACAACCCCTTTAATAAAGCTGTAGAGCACACAGGGCCCAGTTCTTGTGATAAGGGGGATTCCAGCAGTCAGACCCCCACCTATCGGATACGTATGCCCTATCCTGAGGTATTCATCTTGTAATATTATTACTTATTACTAGGGCATGCCAACATTCTCAGAGGGGATGTGACATTTGGAACACCCATTGGTCTTGTTAAAGAAGGGACTCCAGCATTTCAGATACAGAGTGACAACCCCACACATAGAGGGAAGAATTGAGGTTGTCCACGTATTTACTGAGACTATAAGCTTAGCCTAATTATAATATTAGCATCAGAGCTGAGAATAAGCTTAGATCTGCAGGTTTGTGCACTTTTAATAATCCTATCATTTTCTGTCTTTTGTCAGGAGGTGAGAGGTGCAAAGTTCCAGTACAAGAAGAGAGCACAAGTTCAGACTCCAGTCTCACGAAGGATTGTCCAGCATGAGGGATGTCTCCGATCAGGGGGCAGTTTCATCAGCTGCTTATTACTCACTGGCATCCAGTGGCTTATTCTCCACCAACCAGTTCAGTATGGGACTGCGACACTGCAGGAGCTGTCTGCAGACTTCCTGCTCAAAATTTCACTTAATTGGGACAGTGAATTTCCAGAGATTTAACCCTGTAGCGACCAGGCCATCAAGAAAATATTTTTATAAATATTTTTTTATAAGAATATTTTTAAGAGCTGTGTTTCAATTTTTTTTTCTTTTAGGTTCTGCATTGATTTTTTGCATCTTTTTTTCAAGACAGATGTGGCTATGCTGTTGTATTTTTTTATGTAAATAAATTTAGTAAAAGTCTGAAAAAATATACTTTTTTTTCATAATTTTTAAAGTCATTTTTCAACAATTCCTTAGGTTGATTTCAAACAATTGGGTTTTCTGTCCAGATACTATGCATTTTTACGATGGAAAGCATCACGGGTGAACAGTGATCATCTGCCCATTCAGGAAAAATTGCAGCATGTTCTATCATTATCTGTTTTGTACGCAGGACCGGTCAATTCAAGTCAATGGGTCAGTGAAAACAGCACCTGCATGGCATCCGAATACAGTCTATTTTTCTACTGATGTTTGACAGGAGATGCTGTATGTTAGTCTTCAGTTTTTCTTCACGCGTGAGAAAACCAAACGTGAAACGGATGCCATCTTGATGGAACAAACTGAAATACTGAACGCAGCCACAGACAAAACTGATTTAATTTGCATGCAAAACCATTAGGATGTCACTGAACTGATCCTGACACATTCTGTATCACTCAGGTGAAAGTGGTCTGTCAGGACTGGCGGTCATGGCGCCCATGCCCCTGGTCCTGCCTCTGACTCTGCGGGTCATGCAGATGCCCGTGCTGCCCCTCTCCTGTCAGGCTCTTCCTCCCGCCGGCGGTCTCTTGGTATTGGTGCGCTTTCCAGGCAGGGAGCGCGCACCACGTTTGAGAGTGCCAAGGACACGCCGGGTGCACAAGCTGGCTCACGTTCTCGGTCACTAGGTTGACGCCGGAGAACGCGAGCAGTTAAATCTATTTGCTATGCTATGCAGACCTGGTCACCTACTAAGGGTTAATTCTGTGCTCAGGAGTCTCTCCTCCCTTTCACCTGTGGGGGTGGGACTTCTGGCTGCATTTAAACCTTGCAATCACCAGCATACTTGGCAGTGTTTGAGTTTCTCTGCACCAGCTATCCTAATGGTTTATATTCTGCAGTTCTGACCTTGCTTCGTGTTTTTGACCATCGCCTCTGTCTGATCCCTTTGTACTTCGCTACTGGTTGGTTTTGACTTCGGCTCATTTTTGACTACTCTTTGTTTTGTGATTTTGTCCTGATGTACCTTCCTGGTTTTGACTTGGCCTTATTAACTATTCTTCCGTGTTTGTTTGTCTGTCTCTTGTCTCCCATCCCCTGCACCATAGTCAGTGTATATCGCAGTCATCGCGGTTGTCACCCCACGGTTTAGCGTGGGTGGGGCAATAGGCAGGGACAGAGGTTGGGGTAAGCACAGGGCTCACGTTCCTCTGTTGTCTGTTTATCCCAGCCTGACTGAAACACTGGCCCAAAAGAGGCCTGCAACCTGCATACGACCAGCTACGTTCACTCCACCTATGGAGCCTATGTCAGCTGTGGTCTCACAGGTCCAGGCCTTGACCAAGTTGGTTCAAGATCTGGCTACTCGCCTTCAGGTCCAGGAAACCATGCATGCTTTGGCCCCGGTGCCACCTCCGGCCGTTCAGTCACCTGCACCTGAACCTATGGTCCCCCTTCCTGGCTTTTTTTCTGGAGACCATAAGAAATTTTTTTCATTTCGGGAAGGGTAGACAAATGGCAGAGGAATACTGTGCTACTTTCAGACAGTACGTGACTGACTCGGGGTGGAACGATCTGGCCTTGAAAGACCTGTTCATGAGCGGCCTCTCTGACCATGTTAAAGACTTGTTATTAGCTCATGCAGAACCTAAAACTCTTGACGAAGCTATGACCCTCGCCATCCGGGCGGATCGACGCCTAAGGTCCAGACGATCGCCTTGGGTGTCTCCTGCTCCTCGGCCGACCCTCAATCCGGTCTCAAGTCTACCTGGGCCTGAACCGATGGAGCTCGGCAGCATCACCCCTGAGCAGAGGAGGGAACATCGCCTGAAGAATCGACAATGTTTCTACTGTGGGAGTCCCGAACATCAGCTTAATGCCTGTCCCAAGAAGCCAAAGCAGGAAAACTTCCGCTCCTAGGCAGTCGTTGGGAGGACTGCCTAGGAGCTCAGGTACTCCCTAAAATTTCTAAAATGTTCCTGCCCTGCACTATTGAGGTCCAGTCAGCCTCATGTACAGGTCAGGCTTTTCTGGATTCTGGTGCAGCTGCTAATTTCATTGACTTTGATTTTGTGTCCCAGATTTTGCCTTCCCTGATTCCATTGTCCCCTCCTGTCAAAAGTGTCTAGTGTGGATTTGACCCCATGGCGTGCTGGTCTGGTCAAATTCGCACCCCTCAGGTTAAGTTGGTGGTGGGAGCACTTCATGAGGAATATTGTTCCTTCCTGGTAATGAAAAATTTGTCTGTGAATGTCATCCTGGGTCTACCTTGGCTCCGGGAACACAATCCAGCAGTTGACTGGGTAACTTTGGATCTAGTTCACTGGGGTCCTCAGTGTAAGGCCCATCTGTCACATGTTTCTCTCTGTACCACGGTTGCAAGTAATCCGGATATCCCGGATTTTATCTCTGATTTTTCGGATGTTTTTTCTAAACCCTTGTCTCAAGTCCTTCCTCCTCATAGGTATTTTAATTGTAAAACTGATCTCTTGCCTAATGTCAAACTGCCTAAAGGTCGTATATATAATCTGTCTGTACCAGAGAGGGAGTCTCTAAAGAAGTATATAGATTAAAGTTTGGCTATTGGGCATATTCGACCTTCGGAGTCCCCAACTGGGGCTGGTTTCTTTTTTGTTGAGAAAAAAGATGATGGGTTAAGGCCATGCATTGATTACCACAAACTAAATAAAATTACTGTCAAGAACTCTGGGCCGCTCCCCCTCATTCCGGATCTTCTGAATCAGGTTTCTGGGGCACAATGGTTCTCCAAATTAGATTTAAGGGGAGCTTATAACCTGATTCGGATCCGGGAGGGGGACGAATGGAAGTCTGCGTTTAATACTCCTCTGGGCACTTTGAATATCTTGTTATGCCTTTAGGTCTGTGCAATGCCCCCGCAGTCTTCCAAGGGTTCATGAATACCATTTTCATGACTATATCAGTGTCTTTATGGTGGTCTACTTGGATGACATCCTGGTTTTCTCTCCAAATCTGGTCTCTCATCGTGAGCATCTTTGTCTTGTTTTATCTTGGTTACGAAAAAATTACTTATTTGCTAAGCTGGAAAAGTGTATTTTTTGTGTACAAAAAATTTCATTTTTGGGTTATGTGGTCACTCCTTCAGATGTTCAGATGGATCCGTGTAAGGTTCAGGCGATTATGGATTGGGTCCGACCCTATAACTTAAAAGAGTTGTCCAAGTTATGAAAAAAAATATATAGCACTGTAAATCTGATGGGCAGCAATATATAACTAAGTTAAGCAAGTTTTAGGCAAAAAAAAATCTATATTTCCTCATTTCCCTGGTTCTCTTCTGGCCTTTGTTTACATGCAATAACAACAATCTCAGCCCCTCCCCCCTTCTCTGCAAAGGCAGTGAATACAAGTGCTGAGTGACTTGTCTGCAGGAATACTCAGCAGCATGTTGTATGTGTAGGACTACAAGTTCCAGCTGTACAATGACACTGCTGATACACACAGGAAATTCTCCCTACCTGTTCTTGTACAATACAATTCTTTTATAGCTCCTTGCCCAGCATTTGTCTCCTCTCACTGCTGCAGCTACTATTTGTTGTAAAGCCTTGAGCCCTCAGTGTGTTCTGGCTGAAGGGGTTAATGTTTTATCTGAAGGAATCCAGGGAGAGAGCAGATAGCAGGAGCCTGGCAAAGAAAGGGGGCGTGGCCAGTGACGTCTCATGTACAGACTGTTATCTGAACTCTGAGGCTTGTACACGAAACATCACAGACCAGGGAGATAAGGTGACATCATAGGTCATGTGACCCTCAGTCAACTCTGAGAAACCAGCAGCTTTAGAAACACAAAGTATATGGGAAAGTTGTTATACCTGACAAGTTAGAAACATATAAAGAACAAAAAAATAACTCGGACAACCCCTTTAAAATCCATTCAGCGGTTTCTGGGTTTCGCTAATTATTACAGGAACTTTATCAAGAATTTTTCCGTAATCGCCAAACCACTCATGGATCTTACCCACAAGGGGGCTGATCCAGGTAACTGGTCCCCCGCTGCATATTCTGCATTTGAGGAGCTTAAGGTGGCTTTCTCTTCTGCTCCGGTGTTAATTCAGCCTGATCTCTCACGACCCTTTGTTGTAGACGTGGATGCTTCTGAGGTTGGTGTGGGGGCAGTGTTATCTCAGGGGTCCTCTACTCTCACCAACCTGAGGCCTTGTGCATTTTTTTCTAGGAAGTTCTCTTCTTGTGAAAGAAATTACGATATTGGTAACCGCGAGCTCCTTGCCATCAAATGGGCATTTGAAGTGTGGTGCCATTTTTTGGAGGGAGCTCTTCACTCGGTAACCAAAAATCTTGTGTATCTTGATAGTGCTAAACGTCTGAATGCTCGCCAGGCCAGGTGGGCCTAGTTTTTCTCTCGCTTTAATTTTGTGGTTACCTACTGACCGGGTACAAAGAATGTAAAGGCAGATGCCTTATCTCGGAGTTTCAGTACCCCTGAGGTTTCTGAGTCTGAGGCTGGTAATGTTTTACCACCAGGTATAGTACTGGCAGCTGTCTCCTCTCACCTCTCCTCTTAAATTCTTGCTGAACAAAATTCTGCTCCCAAAGACCTTCTGGAAGGCAAATTGTTTGTTCCCCTTTCTTGTCGTTTGAGAGTGTTAGAGGAGACACATTGTTCAGTGCTGGCAGGTCACCCAGGTGTTCGAGGAACTTTAGATTTACTGAAAAGAAATCATTGGTGGCCACATATGGCTAGTGACGTTCATGCTTTCGTCCAAGCTTGTCAAGTCTGTGCGCGGGGGAAGTCCCCCAGGAGACGTCCTGAGGGTCCTCTTCTCCCACTCCCAGTGCCAGACAGACCCTGGTCCAACATTTCTATAGACTTTATTACCGATCTACCGCCATCCCAGGGGTGCACTGTCATCTGGGTGGTTGTGGATCGGTTCTCTAAAATGGGTCATTTCGTTCCATTAAAAAAACTACCTTTGGCAGAGGAATTGGCTGATCTATTTATCCAACTTGTGGTTCGTCTTCATGGTATTCCAGATGATGTAGTGTCTGACAGAGGTGTGCAATTTGTATCAAAATTTTGTCATGCTTTTTGTTCAAAATTGGAGGTTAAATTATCTTTCTCTCCTGCCTTTCACCCTGAAACCAATGGACAGACAGAGAGGATGAATCAAGAGCTTATCCAATACCTTCGTCTCTTTATGTCCGACTGTCAACATCTGTGGGCTTCATATCTCCCGTTAGCAGAATTTGCAATCAACAATCATACTAGCTCTTCCACACTCACATCACCCTTTTATTGTAATTATGGTTTCCACCCCCGGTTTTCCTTCTCTTCTTCTTCTGTTTCCGATACCCCCCGGGCAGAATCCATAACCAACCTACTGTGGTCACGAGTTCAGCAGAACTTGCAAAAATCACAAAACCTAATGGTCCACCACTCCAAGAATAAACGTAGTCTCCGAAACTTTTTTTTAGTGGGAGATAAAGTCTTGTTGTCTACCAAAAACCTCAAATTGAAGGTTCCTTCTCTGAAATTTGCTCCTAGGTTTGTTGGTCCTTTTGCTATTACTCATGTTTTTAATCCAGTGTCTTTCAAGGTAGAACTGCCGCCAGAATGGAGTGTTCACAATACGTTTCATAAGAATTTGTTAAAGCGTTATGTCGACCCTGTTGTACCCCTCCCTGACCCTCCCTCTCCATCTGTTGTGGATGGAGACCTTGAGTTTGAAGTGGAGAGTATTCTTGATTCTAGATTGGTAAGGAATTCTCTATAATATTTGATCCATTGGAAGGGATTCGGTCCTGAGGATAGATCCTTGCTCCCTGCTAGGGATGTGCATGCACCCCGGTTAGTTAAATAGTTTCACCAGAGCTATCCTTTAAAACCATCTCCGCGATCTAGGGGTCCGGAGGCCCCCCGTGGAGGGGGGGTAATGTGAGGACTGGTGGTCATGGCGCCCGTGCCGCCGATCCTGCCTCTTACTCTGCGGGTGCCAGGGCTTCCGCCCCTCTCTTGTCAGGCTCCTCCTCCCGCCGGCGGTCTCTTGGTATTGGTGCGTGTTCCAGGCAGGGAGCGCGCACTACTTTGAGAGTGCCAAGGACGCAGCGTGTGTGCAAGTTCGCTCGCGTTCTGTCACTAGGTTAATGCCGGAGAACGCGAGCAGTTTAATCTATTTGCTATGCTATGCAGACCTGGTCACCTACTAAGGGTTAATTCTGTGCTCAGGAGTCTCTCCTCCCTTTCACCTGTGGGGGTGGGACTCCTGGCTGCATTTAAACCTTGCAATCAGCATCATACTTGCCAGTGTTTGAGTTTCTCTGCACCAACTATCCTAGTGGTTTATATTCTGCAGTTCTGACCTTGCTTCGTGTTTTTGACCATCGCCTCTGCCTGATCCCTTTGTACTTTGCTACTGGTTCGTTTTTGACTACTCTTTGTTTTGTGATTTTGTCCTGATGTACATTCCTGGTTTTGACTCGGCCTTATTAACTATTCTTCCGTGTTTGTCTGTCTCTTGTCTCCAATCCCCTGCACCATAGTCAGTGTATATCACTGTCATCGTGGTTGTTGCCCCACGGTTTAGCGTGGGTGGGGCAATAGACAGGGACAGAGGTTGGGGTAAGCTCAGGGCTCATGTTCCTCTGTTGTCTGTTTATCCCAGCCTGACATGGTCTTAGGCCAGTTTCAGATGAGAGTGTTCACTGCAGGAAACATGCCCCATGTGTCAGAGGTATTTCCCAAGGTGAACACTGCTCCAGTGACATGACCTCACGGCATTAGAATGATTTATAATGCTGTGTGTCTCTGTCCAACCTCCTCTGTAATGAAATGTATTGATATAATGCCATCAGTATAATTCATTACAGCGGAAACCCATAGCTTTATAAAGTCATGTCACAGGAACAGCTTTCACCCCAGGAAATACTCTGTTTCCTGTTGTGAACATGCTCGTCTGAATCTGGTCTTGGGCCTCTTTCACACCAGCAAGTTTTGCGATTGTACAGCATCTGGACTGAACCCTGACCCATGGATTTAATCTTCAATCCCGGGCCTGTTTTCACCTTCCTGACCAGGCCATTTTTTGCAAATCTGACGTGTCACTTTATGTGGTAATAACTTTGGAACGCTTTAACTTATCCAGGCCATTCTGAGATAGTTTTCTCATCACATATTGTGCTTCACGACAGTAGTAAATTTGTGGCAAAATATTTCATTTTTTATAAAAAAAATTACCAAATTTACCCAAAATTTTGGAAAAATTTGCAAATTTCCAAATTTCAATTTCTCTACTTTCAAAATACATAGTAATACCGCCAAAAATAGTTATTATTTTACATTCCCCATATGTCTACTTTATGTTGGCATCATTTTATAAATGTCATTTTACTTTTCTAGTACGTTAGAAGGTTTAGAAGTTTAGAAGCCATTTTTCAAATTTTCAACAAAATTTTTTTAGCACCAATTCAGATATAAAGTGATTTTGAGGGGCGTACATAATGAAACCCACCCATAAATGACCCCATTTTAGAAACTACACCCCTCAAATTACAAAAAAAACTGCTGTTACAAACTTTGTTTACCCTTGAGGTGTTCCAAGGAAAATGGAGGTGAGATTTCAAAACTTCACTTTTTTGGTAGATTATTCATGTTAATTTTTTTTCTTGCAACACAGCAAGGGTTAACAGCAAACTAAACCTCAATATACATTACTCTGATTCTGCAGTTTACAGAAATACCCCATATGTGGTGGTAAACGTCTCTAAGTTTGTGGCAGTGGTCAGAAGGAAAGGAGCACCATACGGATTTTGGAGGCAGATTTTGCTAGAATGGTTTTTAGGCACCATTTTGTAAACTCTCAAAAAGTGACCCCATTTTGGAAACCACACCCTTGAAAGAATATATTAAGGGGGGTAGTGGCCACTTTGACCCCCCCTAAGTGTTTTACGGAATTTGGAAACACTTGGCTGTGAAAATGAAAAGTTTCATTTCTTCCAATAAAATGTTGCTTTAGCCCCAAATTTTTCTTTTTCACAAGGGGTAACAGGAGAAAAGCACCCCATAATTTGTTCCCCATTTTCTCCTGAATACGGCAACACCCCATATGTGGTGGTAAACTGCTGTGGGGGCACATGGCAGGACTCAGAACAGAAGGAGCGCCATATGGATTTTGCAGCACAGATTTTGATGGATTGGCTTGCGGGAGCCATTGATTTTTTTTTTTTTATTTTTTTTAGTTATTGTCTTATGTGGGGGCTCATTTTTTGCAGGATGAGGTGACGTTTTCATTGATACCAGTTTGGGGTACATAAGACTTTTTGATCGCTTGGTATTACACTTTTTGTGAGTCAAGGTGAAAAAAATAGCTGTTTTAGCATAGTATTTTTTAATTTTTTTTTTTTTATACAGCATTCACCTGACGGGGCAAATCATGTGATATTGTTATAGAGCAGGTTGTTACGGACGCAGCGATACCCAATATGTCTACCATTTTTATTTTTGTTAAATTTTACACATTAGATTTATTTTTGAACAGAATAAAATCTTTTTTTTTGTGTGTTGCTATTTTCTAAGAGCAATATTTTTTTTATTTTTCTGGCGATTGTCTCAGGTAGAGTCTCGTTTTTTGCGGGACGAGATGACGGTTTGATTGGTACCATTTTGGGTTAAATATGCCATTTTGATCGCCTGCTATTACACTTTTTGTAAGGGAAGGTGACCAAAAAATGGTTTTGGCATTTTTCTTTTTACTGCGTTCACCTGGCGGGGTGGATGATGCGATATTTTTATAGAGCCGGTCGATGCGGACGCAGCGATACCTAATATAAACATTTCTTTTTTTACTTTTTTTTTGGAAAATGGCGTTTTTTTTTTACTTTGAAACTTTTATTATTATTTTTTTTAAACTTTATTTTTTAACTTTAACTTTTTTTTCACTTTAACTTTTGGGGGTCTGATCCCCTTTACAATGCATTACAATACTATTGTATTGTAATGCATTGGCTGTAAGTGTAATACACTTACAGCCTGCTTCCTGTGAGATCCAGGGGGCTGGATCGCACAAGCACGCATGGATGGCAGCCACGATGCCTAAGGAAGGCATCGGGCTGTCATCCAAGCCATCGGGTCCCCGTCACAGCAGCGCGGGGACCCGATGGCCCCTCGCTCGCCATCCTGAAATGCTGTACTCCTCATGTGCCGCGGTCAGCGCTGACTGCGGCACATGAAGGGTTAATGTGCCGACATCGGTGTTTTCACGGATGCTGGTGCATTCAGCAGGGGTCCGGCACATTGGCACAACCGGACCCCCGTTGCTGATCGGACGGGCGCAGCTCCTGCACCCGCCCGATCAGTGCGCCGTAGTAGTACGGAACCCGGGCAG
Source organism: Rhinella marina (assembly GCA_900303285.1). NCBI lineage: Eukaryota > Metazoa > Chordata > Amphibia > Anura > Bufonidae > Rhinella > Rhinella marina. The sequence goes on from ONZH01009465.1 coordinate 173,960, forward strand.
CAATGCCCTTCCCACAGCGCCGTACATGTACGGCGCTGGTCGGGAAGGGGTTAAAGGGGTTCTCACTTCAGTAAGTGGCATTTATCTTGTAGAGAAAATTAACACAAGACACTTCCTAATGTATTGTCCATATTACCTCATTTGCTGGCTTGATCCATTTTTCCATCACATTATACACTGCTTATATCCAGGGTTTACGACCACTCCACAGTCCGTCAGCGGTGGCCGTGCTTGCACTCTATAGGAGAAATCGCAGGCCTCTCTGGTGGCCGGGACCGTGGGAGCTCACATAGGCTGATGCTTTTTCGTATAGTGTGTAAATGCAGCCACCATTGATGGATTGCAGGATGGTCTGTAACCATGGAAACGAGCAGTGTATAATCTGATGCTCTGAAAGCAATATGGACAATCACAGTACATTAGTAAGTGCCTTGTATTCACTTTTTCTACATAATAAATTCCACTTGCTGAAGTGAGACAATCCCTTTAAATGGGTCTCTGTACATGAACATTGCTTTTTCACGCAACATCTTTGGGTTCAGGAAAAATTGCAGCATGTTCTATATCAGTTTTTCACTGACAGAATTCGCACACGTTCTGCATCGCTCATGTGAAAAGTTTGCGTTATATATTTTTATCTTTCACTTTTTTGTACAAAATAACTGCAAAAAAACCCAAAGACCTACCTGGGGGAACAGTGTTGGATAAAATATACACTGTGGAAAGATTTATTAAGCATAAAAATAACGGCCAATAAAATGGAGTATAAAAGGTGTGTGAGATGTATTGTGTTTTATCTATTTACTCACGTTAAAACTTTCTGCAAAAGTCTTAAAAGCCTAGAAAAATGAGAAATCTTAAAATGTGGCAAATGCACTATGCACTATGAGGTGGTGTCCTAGATAGGGGATAACTATTAGATCAATGGGGGTCTTATTGCTGGGATCCCCACTGATCATGAGAACAGGGGCTACTTACCCACTGCAGCCCACTGAAATGCACAGGGCGGCCGGTCAGCCATGGTTGCTACCTTCATTTCCATGGGAGTTCCAGAGATAGCCAAGTACAGCGCTCAGTTATCTCTGGAATTTCCATAGAAATGAAAGTCGTGACCTCGTGCATGGCCGACCTGCTGCTCTGTTCATTTCATGGGGCTGCAGGTTGTATGGGGCCCCCATTCTCATGGGCGAATAGTTATCCCCTGTCCCATGGATAGGTGGATAACTTAATGTAACCGGAATACCCCTTTCTAGCTTCCTGATGTAAACCACCACTTAGGTTACCCTCAGATTTTGTAGCAGAAAATTCCACGAATTAAATTCAGTTCCATTCACCTTAATGGGGCTTGCAGAGATCCATGTGCTTGCTGCCCCATTCATATGAATGGAACTGATTTTTTTTGAGTCATAGAAGTTTCTGCCACAAAATCTGCCGCGTGTGAAGGCACCCTTAGAGCTCTTCTTCCACAGGCACCACTAGAACCATGGTTGCATAGGGCATTGTGGCAATCTTGCCCTTGACACCCATCGTGCTGTGTAGCGGCGCAGCCATTTAACTGAATGTGGTTGCAGCCTGACTCGCACGTTACCAGAACCCCAGAATTGCTAAAAATTCAGCAGTGTTATTTTTTTTTCCCCCCTGATTTTGAGGTTGCATTAACTTGCAAGTTGTTCTGCACTGCTGCATAGCACAATGAGTGATACGGCCAAGATCACAGCATGGCCCCAGCCTAAAGGAGAACGGAACAGGTGTCTGAAGTGCTAGATCAGGGGTGCACAACCTTTTTTTTGTCTGAGGGCCGCATTGTCACATCGCTCTATTTCAAGGGGCCGCAAATAAAAAAATAAGTTGATCTGTGCTCATCGGCCTATTACACAGGCCAATGTAAAGTGACTGGGAAGGAATGATCGCTATCACAGTCATTCCTCCTTTATTTAGCTATATTGATTATCAGTATCACATCCCTGATTACACAGAGAGATGTGTGGCACGATTATACCGGGCAGTTATCATGAATGAGCGTTCCTATGATCACTTGTTCACAGTAATTTACCTGAATATCTCGCAGGTTAATAGGGGCCTAGATATTTACCCAGTAAAATGAATTTTTAACAAGTTCTTGCAGCATAGCCCATGAAACCGAAGAGTTATACTTACCTGCTCCCCGCACTGTTTTCACCTGTCAGTGCATGGCCATGGTCACGTGCACCTCTCCAGCCAATCACTGGCTTCAGCAGTAATGTGGCCAAACATGAAACCAGTCATTGACTAGAGCGGTGTATGTGACCATGGCCATGCACTGACAGGTGTAATAGTGCAGGAACTGAACGTTGAAGGCAGAGGGGGCCAGGGTGCCATGGAGCAGGTAAGTATGAATCTTCTGTTTCAGGGGCCATGCTGTATGAACTTTTTAAAAGTCATTTTTGCAGGAAAAGTGGTGACATCTTCTTCCTGCCTCCTATTTATAAATCAGCGCTTTCCTTCACTGCAGAGGATGGCACTCACTAGTTATTACCACCTCCTGCCAGTTACAGGTGCCATGTAATAACCAGTAAGCATTTTCCCTTACTAGTGGGGAAAGTGCTTATTTGTTAACACTTTAATTACCAGGCCTGAAGACACTTTTTTGTGTCAGGTGGTGGTTCAAACGGTTGTTGGGACTACCACAATAATTTCTGCAACAATTTTTCACTTGACACATAGGGCCTTATGATTTATTTTAGTTTTATTTGAGGGAAAATATACAAAACATTTTTAAAAAGTATTTTTTTCAAACTATACCTCTTTAGTCTTTAAATATGCAAACTGACACCACTACAAATTAGTTCCCTATTTTGTGTCGATCATTATGTTATATAATATGTATAGTTTCACGTGAATGGGGTGATAATGGCTATAGCTTTTTTTTCCTTTTCTTTATATTTTATTCATAATTTATTGTATTATTCTTTATAATTGGTTTATTACTTATTATTTAAATATATTTTTGCCACATAATATGTCCCCTAAGAGGTCATAAAAAGACTGTTGGAGGACAATGAACAATCTACTATTTTGCACTTTTTATTTTTTATTTGTATTTTATTATTTTTATTTGTTTTATTTTTTGAACACTTTTTAATTTTTTGAACACTTTTATTTTACAATTTTTCCTTTGATTTTTTTTTCATTTGTATTTTATTTTTTTGCCACATATTTTATTTCTTTTTTTATTCTATTTGTGTTTTTACTATATTTTTTTGTTTTCAATTTCTTTTAAATATTTTTTTAACTTTTTTAATATATTTTTTTTTCCACATAATTTGTCCCCAAGAGGTCACTGAAAGACCTATGGGGACACAGACTTTTTTTTTCACTATTTCCATTGTAACTGGGGCATCCAAAGGAGCCCCAGTTACAGGGGAAACCAGCCTGCTTTGGGGGCACTGTACATAGGCAGAGCTGATCTGGGTCTCCTCACCCAGCAGCTCTGCGCTCCTCTGCCCCCAGGTCCATCCTGTACAGTGCGCTGCTCACATATCTGAGGAGAAGGCAGAAGCGCTGATACACTGCTTCTGCCTTCTCCTCATCTCCCCTGCTCTCCGGGACCCGTCCTGCTCCTGCTACAGCGCAGGAGCAGGAGCTGCAATCCCCTATCGTGCAGCGCTGCGGGCAGAAACACAGCTGATCGCACGATCAGCTGTGTTTCTGTCCAGGAGGACGGGAGCCACAATCTCTTGCTCTGGAGGCCGCATGCGGCCTGCGGGCGATGGGTTGTGCACCCCCAGGGGCGGGCTGGGCCGGGGGGCAGGAGGGCAGATGCATGTCAGGGCCACTGCGGCTACTAAACTCAATTGTATCTGCATCCACTAGATGCAGATACAATTGTGCCCGCAGCAGCCAGCAACGGTGGAATAAGGGAACCTCTGGTTCCCTGCTCTGCTATTACCGGTGGCCGGCGCACTGAGGTGACGTCGGCGGCGACATTCCTCAGGAGCAGACCCGCCAGAAGAGGCCGAGTCTGCATTGTGGGACTGCGCCTGGACAGGTAAGTAAAAACTGCCCTCTCACTCTACATGCAGCACTAAACCTAATACTGGCCCCTGCCTTACCCTAGTACTGGCCACTGGCCCCCAATACTGTCCCTGCCTTACCCTAATACTGGCCACTGGCCCCCAATACTGGCCCTGCCTTACCCCTATCCCTGGCCTCTGACCCTCAATACTGACCCTGCATTGACCCCAACCCTAATACAGGCCCCTGACCCCTAATACTGGCCCCTGACCCCTAACCCTAGCACTGGCCTCTGACCCCTACTTTGGTACTGACCTCTAACCTTGCACTCCTAACCCTGATACTGGCCCCTGACCCTCTAGTATTGACCCCTAATACTGGCCCTGTCTCACCTCCCTAATACTGGCCCTGTCCCATCCCTAACCCTAGTACTGACCTCTAACCCTGGACCCCCTAACCCTAATACTGACTTCTAATTCTGATGACTTCTAACGTTGTACCTCACATATCAGTACACTGCGGTATATACTATATATCTGTACACACTGCATCTATTATACATCGCACCTCCCATGTCAGTACACTGCTGTATATACTATATACGTTTACCCACTGCATTTATTATACCTTGTACCTGACTTATCAGTACACTGCTGTATATACCATATATATATATATATATATATATATATATATATATATATATACACACACCACATCTATTATACCTCGTACCTCACATATCAGTACACTGCTGTATATACTATATATATCTGTACACACTACATCTAATATATGTTGTATCTCACATATCAGTACACTGCTGTATATACTATATATCTGTATATACTGCATGTATTATAAAAGTATAATAGATGCAGTGTGTACAGATATATATAGTATATACAGCAGTGTACTGATATGTGACGTACGAAGTATAATAGATGCAGTGTGTACAGATATATAGTATATACAGCAGTGTACTGATATGTGAGATACAAGGTATAATATATGCAGTGTGTACAGATATATAGTATATACAGCAGTGTACTGATATGTGAGATACAAGGTATAATAGATGCATTGTGTACAGATATATATAGTATATACAGCAGTGTACTGATATGTCAGGTATGAGGTATAATAGATGCAGTGTGTACAGATATATAGTATATACAGCAGTGTACTGGTATGAGGTATAATAGATGCAGTGTGTACAGATATATAGTATATACACTGCTGTATATACTATATATACCCACTGCATCTAGCTTGTCATGTGACCATCAGCCAGTGACGTCTCACCCACTGTATTCTAGCTTTTACCGAGTATTATACTACCCGGTAAAAGCTAGATGTGTACGCTGTATTCAGGGAGCACTCAGAAGAGGCACTATACATAAAGGGGGCACACTGAAGGGGCACTATACACAAATGGGCACATATAAGAGGCACAATACATAAAGGGGGTACATATAAGAGGCACTTTTAATAAGGGGCACCAAGCATGTGGCACTAGCATTAGGGGCACTGTGTGTGGCACTATAAACAGAGGGCACAGGGCATATGACACTATATACAGAGGGCACAGAGCATGTGGCACTATACACAGAGGGCATACGGCACTGTATACAGAGGACAGAGTGTATATGGCACTATATACATAGGGCTCAGAGGATGTGGCACTATATACAAAGGGCACAGTGTATATGGCACTATATACATAGGGCACAGAGTATATGGCACTATATACAGAGGGCACAGTGTATGTGGCACTATATACATAGGGCTCAGAGTATGTGGCACTGTGGTCACTTTTACAACGCTTTTCTGACCTGGTGTTTTCTCCTCTTGTGTGCATCCTGTTTATATATAAAGTTCCACCATAGCGAATGACTATGGGGAATCCCACTAATTATTTCCAATACCATTATGCCCCCTGTAGAGGTGATCACATACTCCCAGGTCTGCCTGCTCTGCATGCAGTCATATTATGTTATACAATAGTAACACTCAGCCCTATAAAGGGAGCACTGCAGATCACACTGACTAACAAGCTTCTACTGAGCTAATAGTAACTGTGAACTTTGGAACATTATTAAATTGTTTTTCAACACTTCCTCTTCCAGTACAGAAGTCAGGATGGCCGAGCGGTCTCCCCTGGAGGCGTGGGTTCGAATCCCACTTCTGACAGCTTGAAATCCTTTTTTTTTCTTAGATTGACTTTGCAAATATCCCAGACAAGCAGAATGTGTGAACAGAAACTAGATGAGCAGCCTTGTGTGATAAAATCATTATTTTCATGAGAACTGAGCAGTTTGTCTCATGTATATAGGACCTATGCTGATTGAATGAATATGGGAATCTAATATCTGGTTTACAAGCTTAGTTACTAGGAAATCCCATGTAAATCGTCTCATCTACAACCGCTGGTGACTCAGAGATGTGTGAACGATGGAAAACATGCGTCAAAAACAACTACCGAAACCCGGGATCTTTAGATCTTCAGTCTAACGCTCTCCCAACTGAGCTAATTCAGCTGTGCTTCTGAAAGCCTTGGACTTCCTTTAAAGGGACTCAGGTGTCCATTTCTAATTGTAGAATAAGTCTGTTCTTATTTTTTATTTTTTTATTCAATAAACCTAATTCACTTTAGGCTCATCTCACATTTCCATGTAAGGATCAGTGCATCTGCTATAAAATCCATCATATTTGATAGATAGAGCTAAATGTTGCACTATTCGTCCTGCTGAAATGATGGAAACCCAACAGAATGTCGGCGGTCGCTCCCGAGCCATTCGCGACAATCATAGAATGGAACCAGCGCTTTTTTTTTTTACTCCTCCTTTCATATGGACCGTCTGTAATGTCATTTCAAAAAAGTTTATAAATAAAATAAGTAAATAAATAAATTTCAGCAAAGACCTAATTCACACAACCATATTTTCGGTCTCGTCCAATCCATATTTTTTTCATTCATTATCTCTGGGGCTGCAAAAATTGAGGACAGAAAACGGATGTCATCCCTGGTGCTGTCCACATCTGCGCAGCCGTGCTACAAATTATAAAGCTGTCAGATTCTTGTCCATTTCGCGGACAAATAGGCCTTTTGCGGAGCCACGCTTTGCAGACGACAAGACGGACACAGCCATTTGAATGTAGCCTAAAGGAACCTCCGGAAAATTTCCACAGAAAACAACACATTCTCCACTTATATATTCACACTCCAGGTCATTTTTTGTATCCACAAATATGGGAGCGCACAGCCGCGGCACGGATCTGTATGCTGTCTGCATAAAAAGCACGGACAAGTATAGGCATTTTGAATGGGGCCAACTGGCGTGTGTTCTGAGCGGTGCGGAACACACACCGGGCGGCCCCCATAAAATACGGTCGTGTGAATGGGGCCTTACCCTGTTAGTAGAGCATATATGTGTTTGCCAGTGAACCCATCTTGGCCAAGAGTGTAGCAGTGTAGCAGGCTCCCGGCTTCCTCACTGCGCCTGCTCTGACTACGTCAGAGTACACCCGGAAGAGAAGTCGGCGCAGGCGCAGTGAGGAAGCCGGAGCCTGCTACACTGCCTGCGCCGAACGACGGACGCACGGCGCAGGATTAGGATCGGACAGGGCCGGCAGCGGATGTAGCGAGCTGCTTGGCCCTGTCAATCAAGCAAGGAAGGCGTGGGGAAACTGAGCCTCTAGGTGCAGGGATACCGCCCCCCCTGCTCCTAGGAGGCTAATTTACATATTAAAAAAGTTTATTTTTCTTAAAAACGGGGCCAGTGGCAAATAAGTAAATAGCATATTTAGAATCAGGGACATTTACACATTTGAAATGTCCGCCTGTTTAATATGCTAAAACCTGGTGACAGAAACCCTTTAAAACACAAGAAAAACACCATGAAACACCGTAAAAACAAAACCAATAAAACTGTGGCAGAATTATGTGTTTTGTTCCAATTCCCCCCCATTGTACCCCCAGATCCAACATTTGCTCGCGACGGCTAGCCGCTGCCATCTCGCTTCAAGGTCTGGCGCGAAATCTTGCACGGTCAGACAAGACGTCATCACTCCGGCCGACGGAGTTTCGTTTCAGATATTCAAGTGAGATGGTGGCCGGCCCATCGCGAGCAAGTGGATCAGGTAAGTATTAATTTTTTTGCTTTTTACACTATTTCAGGTTAAATTGATTCGCTCCTGCAATTTTTTTTTTGTTGTAATTCAACCCCATTTGGAATTTTTTTTTTCCATTTTCCAGCTCTATTGTATACAATATTAAAAGACGCCATTAGAAATGAAAACTTGTCCTGTAAAATACAAGCCCTCGTACGGCCATGTGGACGGAAAATAAAAAAGTTATGGCTCCTGGAAACGGAGTAAAAAAAAAATTAAAATGCCAAAAAACAAGAAATGACCTAGTCCTGAAGGGGTTAAAAATAAAGCCTCAAATAAGTGTGATTATCGCCTGCTGCAGTACAGACTGTCAGCCAGGGTGTGGGGGTGCGGTAAATTTGTTTTTAACTCTACTACTAGATGTCGCTGTGGTGATTTATTTTTAGTAGCATAGAACAGGTTTCTAAACCTCTAGGACTCAATGGTCTTGTGAACACATTGGGCTGTTTCATTGTATGCTGAGGGAGGGGTCTTTTATTTTTATGTATTCATGGTGGTCCTCTTTTGTCAGCAGTTGCACAGTTATTTCAGGTGTAACCCAACATTTCTGAAGGGCAGACCTGCCTAATGGTCATGTTTCAGCAGTATTACTGGATAAACAGGCAGATTTGTCAGAAGGCTGGTTATGCTAGCAATGTCTTTAGTGAGAGAACCCCTTTTGTGCTGTCCCAGCATTTATTTTCTCCATTGTCATTAAAGGGGTTCTACGAGTTATATATATTAATGACCTATCCTCAGGATAGGTCATCAATATCAGATCGGCGGGGGTCCAACACCCGGCACCCCCGCCGATCAGCTGTTTGAAGAGATAGACTTGTATGGAAGCGATTCTTCCCATAGAAATGAATGGGGTGGTGAGGTCTAATTACACCTACTCACCACTACCCCGTTACGGCCAGCATGTAAACAATGAAGAGGAGGCAGCGCTGATACGGCGGGGCGCCTCCTCTTCAAACAGCTGATCGGTGGGGGTGCCGAGTGTTGGACCCCCGCCGATCTGATATTGATGACCTATCCTGAGGGTAGGTCATCAATATATATAACTCGGAAAACCTCTTTAATTGCCCATTTGTGTTGTTATATATTACCATGTTATGTAATGCTGCCACCCTGTGGTCATTCTTGTTATAGGTTCTGAATGTATAATGTAATTCCCATATGCCTTTGCTCTCTGCTTTCTCCTCCCTTTTCTGTGACATCAGTTCCTGTTTTTCTCAGTTCCTGAGGTGTCTTCTCCTGCAACAGACACAGAGCTGGAGAGAGCATTCATTTTTGACCTCTAATATCCTTTGATATACTTTAATATCCTCAAATGTCCTCTACATGTTAATTTCAATAAAGTACCAAAGCATCTCCATTTGCATCCTGCTCACTGGATCTTCACATGCAACTGGTACCACAACCTATGGCATATTAGTGAGTTCAGCTATCTACCATTGCCTGTACAGGGATTACCACTCACAACCAGAGACTTCTCTAACGTACATCTGTGGCGGAATACCTTTAAAGTGGCTTTCTACACAATTCCAATCTATGGCATTTTTCTTCATTCTTCACCCCTTCATTCTTTTTGGTATGTCCCTAATAATTTGCCCCCTTTAATTAACCCCTTCGCCCAGCGGCGTATTAGTCGCGTGTTTAAAGATGGAGCGGGCGTCATGGCCGCAGGTGAACTGCTGATTTATACAGCAGACACAATGATCAATCCTGACCACGGCATCCGAGGGCTTAAAACACCGGAAGCGCGCGCTTCTGGTGTTACTCCGTCTCCCGCGTGTGGCGATCGGGGGAACCGGAGTATGTATGCAGCAGGCCCTGTCATAGTCAATGCTGCATAGACTTTCCTATAGAGGCCTTCTGTGTAATAGGACTCCATAGGAAAGCATTAAAATCATCATAGACTCCAATGCTAATACATTGGAGTCTATGATATAAGCAATCAGATGATTGCTTGCAATAGTTCCCTATGGGAACTATAAAAAAGTGTAAAAAAATGAAATAAAGTTTAAAAAAAAAAAATTAAAAAAACATAAAAGTTCAAATCACCCGCCCATATTATAAAAATATAAACATCTCTTTCCCAATTCGACATTTTTTGTTGCTTTTTTTCCTAAAAAAAATTAAATAAAAAGCGATCAAAAGGTCATACACACCCCAGAATCGTATCAATAAAAAGTTCAGATCGCCCCGCAAAAAATGAGCCCCCATACAGCTTTGTACACATAAGTACGAGATATGACAAAAAAAAAAAATTCCAACTTTATAATTATTTTATCACTATTAAAACGCAAGAAAAACTATACATATTAGGTATTGCCGGATTCGTACTGACCAGTAGAATGAAAGTAACTGGTCAGTTTTAATGAACATCGAACGCCGTAAATAAAAAACCTGTAAAACTGTAGCGAAATTGCAGGTTTTTTTTTGCAATTTCACCCAGTTTGGAATTTTTTCCCCGCTTCCCACTACACCATATGCAACATTAAATGGTGGCGTTGGAAAGTACAACTTGTCACACAAAAAACAAGCCCTCATACAGCTATGTGAACAGAAAAATAAAAAAGTTATGGCTGTATGAAGGCAGGGAGCGCAAAACGAAAACGGAAAGGAAAAAAAAAAAACCTCCAGGGGTGAAAGGGTTAAATCAGATTTTACATCAAATTATTACAAATTAGTACAAATTATTTCCATAGCAGGAGTGTGCCAGTAAATCCCGCAGTGGAAACTAATCACTCCCCTTCCAGTCACTTTCCAGGGGTGTCTCCTTTGTGCTACTTTCAGAAACCAATCAGCTTTCAAGTTGTAAACTGGAAAAGAAATATCAGGTGTGAATTGTTCCCTATCTTAACTCTTTCTACCCCGGAGGTTTTTTTGTTTTTGCATTTTTGTTTTGCGCTCCCTGCCTTCCCAGAGCCATATCCAGGTCAGTGTATGTATAGTTTTTCTTGCCTTTTTTTTAAATAAAATAATTAAAAAAAAGTTGGGAAAAAAAAATCAGTTTTATTTTTTCAGTGCCATATTTTGACCCCAATAACTTTTTGGTATTTATGTGTACGGAGCTGTATTGGGGCTCATTTTTTGAGGGGCGATCTGAACTTTTCATTGACACCATTTTGGGGTGTGTATGACTTTTTGATCACTTTTTATTTAATTTTTAGAAAATGAAGCGACCAAAAACAGCGAATCAGCCATTTTGAAGGTTTTTTTTCTATTTTGCTGTTTGCCGTATGGGGAAGATATTTTTAATATTTTTATACTATGGGCGTTTTCGCACATGGCGATACCTATTTTTTAGTTTTTATTTTTATTTTGGCAAAAGGGGGTGATTTGAATTGTTATTACAGACAAGGGCTCCATAGGAAATACCATGCAGTAGCCTCCTGCCATTCACAAAGACAGGGGTTGCTGCAAACACGCTCTGGCTCGTCCGATCACCGCACGGGGGAGCCAGAGCATCACTGGAAGAGTGAGCTTCCGATGTTTTGTGCGCACAGATGCTGTGATCAGGATTAGGGTTGGGCGATATCAAAAATATTCCAATGATATTAAGAAATTTATTGTGATAACGATATATATCGCAATAAATACCAATTTAGAAGAAAAAAAAACACTTGGGGGCCACATAGAGACGTTATACTGTATGGGGCAGCCACAAGGAGACATTATACTGTATGGGGGCCACATGGAGTCATTATACTGTATGGGGGCAGCCACAAGGAGACATTATACTGTATGGGGGCCACAAGGAGACGTTATACTGTATGGGGGCAGCCACAAGGAGACATTATATACTGTATGGCAGCCACAAGGAGACATTATACTGTATGGGGGCAGCCACAAGGAGACATTATATACTGTATGGGGCCACAAGGAGACATTATATACTGTATGGGGGCCACAAGGAGACATTATATACTGTATGGGGGCCACATGGAGACATTATACTGTATGGGGGCCACATGGAGACATTATACTGTATGGGGGCCACATGGAGACATTATACTATATGGGGAACACAAGGAGACATTATACTGTATGGGGGCAGCCACAAGGAGACATTATATACTGTATGGGGGCAGCCACAAGGAGACATTATATACTGTATGGGGGCCACAAGGAGACATTATATACTGTATGGGGGCCACAAGGAGACATTATACTGTATGGGGGCCACATGAAGTCATTATACTGTATGGGGGAAGCCACAAGGAGACAGTATACTGTATGGGGGGCACAAGGAGACATTATATACTGTATGGGGCAGCCACAAGGAGACATTATACTGTATGGGGGCCACATGAAGTCATTATACTGTATGGGGGAAGCCACAAGGAGACATTATACTGTATGGGGGCCACAAGGAGACATTATACTGTATGGGGAACACAAGGAGACATTATATACTGTATGGGGGCAGCCACAAGGAGACATTATATACTGTATGGGGGCAGCCACAAGGAGACATTATATACTGTATGGGGGCCACAAGGAGACATTATACTGTATGGGGGCAGCCACAAGGAGACATTATATACTGTATGGCGGCCACAAGGAGACGTTATACTGTATGGGGGTGGCCACAAGGAGACGTTTTACTGTATGGGGGCAGCCACAAGGAGACATTATACTGTATGGGGGCCACATGGAGTCATTATACTGTATGGGGGCAGCCACAAGGAGACATTATACTGTATGGGGTCCACATGGAGACATTATACTGTATGGGGGCCACATGGAGACATTATACTATATGGGGAACACAAGGAGACATTATACTGTATGGGGGAAGCCACAAGGAGACATTATATACTGTATGGGGGCCACAAGGAAACATTATATACTGTATGGGGGCCACAAGGAGACATTATATACTGTATGGGGGCCACAAGGAGACATTATACTGTATGGGGCAGCCACAAGGAGACATTATACTGTATGGGGGCCACATGAAGTCATTATACTGTATGGGGGAAGCCACAAGGAGACATTATACTGTATGGGGGCCACAAGGAGACATTATATACTGTATGGGGGCAGCCACAAGGAGACATTATATACTGTATGGGGGCAGCCACAAGGAGACATTATATACTGTATGGGGGCCACAAGGAGACATTATACTGTATGGGGGCAGCCACAAGGAGATGTTATACTGTATGGGTGCAACCACAAGAAGATGTTATACTGTATGGGGGCAGCCCACAAGGAGACATTATACTGTATGGGGGCCACATGAAGTCATTATACTGTATGGAGGAAGCCACAAGGAGACATTATACTGTATGGGGGCCACAAGGAGACATTATACTGTATGGGGAACACAAGGAGACATTATACTGTATGGGGACAGCCACAAGGAGACATTATATACTGTATTGGGGCCACAAGGAGACATTATATACTGTATGGGGGCAGCCACAAGGAGACATTATATACTGTATTGGGGCCACAAGGAGACATTATACTGTATGGGGGCAGCCACAAGGAGACATTATATACTGTATGGGGGCAGCCACAAGGAGACATTATATACTGTATGGCGGCCACAAGGAGACGTTATACTGTATGGGGGCGGCCACAAGGAGACGTTATACTGTATGGGGGCGGCCACAAGGAGAAGTTTTACTGTATGGGGGTGGCCACAAGGAGACATTATACTGTATGGGGGCCACAAGGAAACATTATACTGTATGGGGGCAGCCACCAGGAGACATTATACTGTATGGGGGCAGCCACAAGGAGACATTATACTGTATGGGGGCTACAAGGAGACGTTATACTGTATGGGGGCAGCCACAAGGAGATGTTATACTGTATGGGTGCAACCACAAGAAGATGTTATACTGTATGGGGGGCAGCCACAAGGAGGCATTATACTGTATGGGGGCAACCACAAGAAGATGTTATACTGTATGGGGCAGCCACCAGGAGACATTATTCTGCATGCTGTCATGCTTGTGATCTGATGTACAGCCTTGCTGGATTTGACCAACAGCTGTGGATGGGCTTTATGTGAAAAACACTCTCTAAAAAAAGGGGAAAAAAATAACAGACCTCACCTCACATAAAACTAAAGTAACTTGCGCAGCAGTTTAGGACAGGTGGGAGGTCCGATAGTAATGCTGAAGGGCCATGAGGTAAGATGGTCGCTGCTCCGCTGTTAGAACTGTGTCCACGGGTTGTGGAGCCTCTGCAGCTTGTTTGTCAAAGTATATATAAAGTTTAATGTAAAAAAAAAGCCTGCTCGCCCTCTCCCTCCAGTGCACTTACAGCCGCGTCCAGCCCTCAGCGCTAGTAGTAATGCAGGAGACAGAGACCGCACAGCGCCCGCTCCCAGAGGAGCCTCCTGTATCAGCCGTTATCCCAACATCACAGCAGAGAATGGACCCTGAGCGCCACAAATCCACCGTGGCCTCCCTATACTTAGGCATCAGGGTATGCAGAGACCAAGGGAAGTAGGAGCCAGGAGGATGCGGCCGCTGCTGGAACATAAGCAGGTGGCAGGAAGCTGACATTTTAGGAGCGGTTGGCACACATGCGACCGCTCCTATGATTAGGAAACTGGTTATTAGGAAACTGTGATATCTCCATATTGTCGTTTCTTAATATTGCAGTATATCGTGGACATCTGTATATCGCTCAACCCTAGTCAGGATTGACAATGGCATCTGAAGTGTAAAATGTTCGCGGCCGGCATTACCGCCAGTTGCAGACATTAACTGCGGGTTTCTGCTATAAGAAACAACAGGCACCCTGCGGCCATCTTTAAAGACCCGGCCAGCGCCATCCTAGTATGGCCCTGGTTAGTAAGGGGTTGTGTCATGAAGGATATTCTTCCTTTTTACAACTCAGCACCTGGATCTCAATGCTTTTGTAATTGCATGTAGTTAAAAATTTTGTCTAGCCACTAAGTAATTCAATAAAATCTGTATAGCGCCACCTGCTGTTTGTTCTTTTCCTTATTTTTTTGTCCATCTCACTGAGCTGGTCGAACGTGCTCAGTTTAAATCTTCAATTTCCATCAGCCATATGTTCTGTTAGAAGTTGTGACAGTTACAGGGAGGGAGCTGCACCAGAAAGGACACTCCCCTTGAGATGCCAGGATGAAGATAATCTTGAGGAGCAATTCATGTGAGGTACAGGACTGGTTCTAGATTGGTTGGAAAGGTATTGTCAGGTACTGTATGACGTCTGTTTTTCATTTTTTACATCAATCATGGCGTAAGAAGCTTTTTTAATTTTACAGCTGTTTCACACGAGTGGGTCCATTGTGGGAATCACACTCCGTGTGTGAGCGTGATCCTCCGTTCTGCAGGAGCGCACAGCATTATCATGGTTTTTAATGCTATGTGCCTTTGTTTGACCTTACAGGGAGTCCGTGACCAACTTTTCTCATTCTACACTGCTTATATTGCCTTCTTGCACAAACACATGATCATAATGGTAACTTTTTTGTTTGTTTGAGTCCGATTTTCTAAAGCTGCAAAAACAAGGTTATAATGGTATGTAAATGAGTGTTCGCAAGTGCCCAGGGGCTGTGTTCAGGGGTGCACCACCAATGGGGCCAGATAAGGCAACCCCCTCAGACAGCGCCAGGTTGGGGGCAAGAGAGGGGCAGCAGAAGGGCCATGGGGAATGAGTGCTTTCATTGTGGCAAAGGGGTTAGGCTAAGAAACTGGCATTGTGGGGGGGAGCGCGTTTTAGTTTTCGCCTCAGGCAGCAGAAAGGCTAGGTGCACCCGTGGCTGTGTTCGGGCTGTAAGTGCCCAGGCCCCTTGGCATTTTGCGCTCTTAACTCCTCCCCAGCCTCATCTGGCCAGCCCTGTAATCATTTTACGTCATCCTCTCTAGCTCCTGAGATCCCACACGTGCACAGTTCACCACCGGGCCCAGACATATGCACTGCGATAACCGTTGAGGGCATCGGCTTCGTTTGCAGCAGTGCGCATGCCCAGGTGGTGATCTGTGCACGCGTGGGATCTGAGGAGGTGGAGAGGATGACGTAAGATGATTACCCAATATGTTTATTTTTTTAATTATTTTTATATGTAAAATTGGGAAGGGAGAGGGGTGATTTACATTATATATCTATTTCATATAATGTTTGTGTGTGTGTCGTTAAAAGATATCGAGAGTGACCTCTACAGTGCCCGTCCCTTTAACAGTGACCTCCACAGCAGCCCGCCCCTTAACAGAAACATACACAGCGCCCTCCCCTTTAACTGTGACCTCTACAGCAGCTAGGGTGGCCACTGTCTTCACCCCAGAAAGTCGGACCTCACTGGCCATTCCCCCAAACGTGAAGCAGCGCCCCCGGTCCCCATGAAGCCACACCACTAAACATGAGGCCACTCCCTCTGGCCAGCCTAGGGGCAGGCTAATGTTAGGGTGGCCAGATGTCCGGCTTTAGGCTGGAGAGTCCAGTTTGGCATGGCTTCACGTTGGGGGGAGGCTGGTTAGTCCGGCTTTCAGACTCCCTGTCCTCCGTCCAGCGCAAGGCCTGAATGGACACAGGAATGTCCTTTTCAACAGCTCACTCTCAGACAGCAGCACTGTGCAGTCTGAGCATGAGCTGCAGGGAGAAAGTCACCCTCCCTCCCCTGCAGCTGACAGGTGATTTTTACCTTCATTTTTGCAAACCCTGTCAGCTGCGGAGTGGGAGGGGGCGTGGCCTGACTGGGTCAGGGGCGTGACTTAATGGGACCTGGACCTGGAGGTGGAGCTTTTAAGTCCTTCTTTTAAGGGTGGCTTGAATTACAGGTTGATGCCATAGTAATTTAGGAGGAAACACAGTGGGTAGCAGTAGAAGAAAACATCTTTTATTACTACTGAACGGTAAATATGTGAAATTTACATTATATGAGGTAATGATTGATGATGAATTAGTCTAAAATAGTGATGATCGAGCACCCAAGCATAATTGAAGTCTATGGGAGTAAACCAGGCACCCCTCGCTCGGAAGAGCGGGGGGTGCCTGGTTTACACAAGTACCCAAAATTAAAAAAACAAACAAACAGACAGACACACAGAGACACTACTTACCTTCCCTGGCAGCTCCCTCCTCCCGTCCAGCCGGTGACGGTGCGCAGAGTGGTAAGTTGTGCCACAGCGCCACCTTCTGGATGGGAGGAATTACTAAAAAGAAGAAGCCTGAGGAGTTAAAGGGGGTATTCCCATATCACAAATGTAGTTTGTATAGTTAGATATAGCCATACCAGTTGCCTTGTAGTAGTGGAGGCCGGGTTGCTCCTTTTCAAACCCGCTCTGAGGTAACTGCTATATTGTGAACGTACATTGCATGAGCATGCGGAGGCACATCTTAGGGTTGTAGCATTTTTGTCTGCGCTTCCAAAACGCAGAGAAACAGATCCTGTTCCAAGATCAATTCATCTGTATGGAGCAGGATCCATTTATAAAGTCTGCGTTTTGGACTGGTAGTGTCCAAAACACAAATGTGAAAGTACCCTAAGATGTGTCTCCGCATGCTCATGCAATGTGCGTTCACAATACAGCAGTTACCTCAGAGCGGGTTTGAAAAGGAGCAAGCCGACCACCACTACTACATGGCCATGGTGGCCGTAACTAGGGGCAACGGCCTGACTGATGTGTGTGGGTCAATGGATATACAAATAGGAAAATCTTCTAAACGGTACATTTTATATAAATACATTCTATTAGTAATAATACTGGTATGGCTATATCTAACTATACAAACTACATTTGTGAGATGGGAATACCCCTTAAGTGGTTTGTGTTTGTTTGTTTTTTTGTTTGTTTTCTATTTTTCAGGATTGTGAATGCAGAGGACTAAGTCGGATTCGGTGGATTACGTGGGACCAGCTTTTTAATTTTTTTAAATAAAATGGTCAAACAAGGGTCTGGGGCAGTATGTGTGTTTTTTTTACAACATTGCAGTTTTAGTAATCACAACATGGCAGTATTACTAATACTGGGCTTAGTGCTTGCCGGTATGGCCAGCACTAACCCCAACATCTATTACCCCGGCACCCACCGCCACCAGGGGTGTCGGGAAGAGCTGGGTACCCGCAGGACTGGACCTTCTAAACTGAGGGTCCGGTTCTGAGGCGGCTGCAGGCTGGTACCATTAGGCTGGGAAGGGCCAATAACCGTGTCCCTTCCCACCTTGGTAGTGCCAGGCTGCCGCTGCTGGTTGTATCTGGCTGGAGAAGGAAAAAAGGGGGGGACACCACGCTTTTTTTTTCAAAAATAAAATAATTTTAAAAAAAGGCGTGGGGTCCCCCATTTTTTCAATTTAGAAGGTCCAGACACATGATGTACCTGTGTGCCAAATTTCATGATCGTAGCTGCGACGGTCCGGATTCCTTTAGTGGACACACACATACACTCAGCTTTATATATTAGATATGTGGCACATTAGTATATGGGAGGGGGAAAACTTTTCAAGATGGATGGTGACCATGGTGGCCATTTTGAAGTCGGACATTTTGGATCCAACTTTAGTATTTTCAATGGGAAGAGGGTCATGTGACACATCAAACTTATTGAGAATTTCACAAAAAAAACAATGGTGTGCTTGGTTTTAACGTTACTTTATTCTTTTATGAGTTATTTACAAGCTTCTCTTTTTTTACAGCCATTGACATGTTGCAGAGGTTAACACGTGAGGAGCGGATAGAAATTGTGTTGATGTCTGGTGAACGCAGTACCCGGGTCATTGCAGCAGATTTCAATGCAAGACACCCTACAAGACCACCCATCTCCCATGCTACAGTTAGCAAACTGCTTGTCAAGTTTCATGGAACTGGTTCAGTGTTGGATTTGCCAAAATGTGGACGCATGAAAACTGTCACTAATGAAGAAACATCAGTGGCTGTCCTAGCTTCATTCAGCAAGAGCCCACAGCGCCGCATGTCACTGGAGAGTGGCATCAGTCAAACATCCCTTCTGCAGATATTAGCTACTCACAAATGGCACCCTTACAAACTCCAGCTGCTGCAGCATCTCAACGAGGATGACCCAGATCGCTGCACTGAATTTGCAGAATGGGCAAAACAAAAATTGGAACAGGACCCTCAGGTTACACAGAACATTTTGTTCAGTGATGAGGCAAACTTTTATGTGAATGGTGAAGTTAACAAACAAAATGACCGCTATTGGTCTGACACTAACTGACATTGGATAGATCCCTCCAAGACTGTTGGAACACAAAAATTGATGGTGTGGTGTGGTATATGGGGTACAAAAATAGTGGGGCCATTCTTCATCAATGGAAACCTCAAGGCCACTGGATATGTGAAATTGCTACATGATGATGTGTTTCCCTCTTTATGCACTGAAGCTGGCACGTTCCCTGAGTTTTTCCAGCAAGATGGTGCACAACCACATTATAGGTGTCAGGTCTGAGCATTCCTAGATGAACAGTTTCCTGGAAAGTCTCCCAATTTGACCCCCTTAGACTTTTATCTTTGGGGTCATCTGAAGGCAATTGTCTATGCTGTGAAGATACGAGATGTGCAGCACCTGAAACTACGCATACTGAAAGCCTGTGCTAGCATTTCTTCTGCGGTGTTGCTATCAGTCTGTGAAGAGTGGGAGAAGAGGGTTGCATTGACAATCCAAGACAATATGCAGCACTTTGAACACATTTTATAAGTGGTCAGAAACTTGTAAATAACTCATGAAAGAATAAAGTTACGTTAAAACCAAGCACACCATTGTTGTTCTTGTGAAATTCTCAATAAGTTTGATGTGTCACATGACCCTCTTCCCATTGAAAAAACTAAAGTTGGATCCAAAATGGCCAACTTCAAAATGGCCGCCATGGTCACCACCCATCTTGAAAAGTTTTCCCCCTGCCATATACAAATGTGCCACAAACAGGAAGTTAATATCACCAACCATTCCCATTTTATTTAGGTGTATCCATATAATTGTCCCACCCTGTATATATGTATGTATGTGTGTGTATATAATATAAATATTATTATTATTTTTTTAATAACTATTACCCCTTAGAGGCCTAGTACATGGGATCTTTTGATTCCTCTCTCCTATTACGCCCTAATAGATTTCTATTAGGGTGAATAGCATTTTTACACTCTACATTCTGAGCTATGCCTTGTGCACAGCTCAGTATGGAGAAAGCCATGGCAGGCCTGGAGCGCTTCAGCAACATCTAGACTGCCATGGCAACTGTTTGGAGCCCCACGATTTCACTGCTGGAGCTCCAATTGAAGGAAAAGGGAGTCAAATTCCTCTGCTTTCACTCACAGGTGCGTTGATCGCGGCACCTAAGGAGTTAAATGACAGGGGTGGCGCGATCACCACTTCCTGTCAGTGCAGGCGGGTGCCAGCTATATGATACAGCCAGCACCTGCCGTGTATGAAACGGGCCCACTGCAGAGGCTCACTCCATATACACGCAGACGCATAATGCCGTATATATACGGCGCTATGGGTTAAAGTGTTAAAAGGCTATATTATAATAAATAACATATAATCTAATATATAAAGCTGAGTGTATGTCCGCTAAAGGAATCTGCACCGTCGCAGCTACAATCACGAAATTTGGCACACAGGTACATCAGGTGACCGGGAAGGTTTTAGAATGGGTCTCAGCTCTCCAGGACGTACCGTTCCTGAGATATTTTTAAAAAATGCATTAACCAATAGAAGCCTGGTCACATGACCCTTACCAGCCAATAGAAGCTCACAGGCAGTTAGTCTCCACACACCAAGTTTCCATAGCAACCCAGCCAGTTCACTGCTATAGGTCTGCTTTAAAGGGGCAGAGCGCTGTAGATGACACTGTTAAACAGGTATTCCGGTTACCAGAAATATAACTTATGTTTTAGACTAATTTATCATCAATCATTACCTCATATAATGTAAATTTCACATATTTACTGTTCAGTAGTAATAAAAGATGTTTTCTTCGACTTCTATCCACTTTCCCCCTAAATTACTA
Source organism: Rhinella marina (assembly GCA_900303285.1). NCBI lineage: Eukaryota > Metazoa > Chordata > Amphibia > Anura > Bufonidae > Rhinella > Rhinella marina. The sequence continues at coordinate 195,074 of ONZH01009465.1, forward strand.
TGGCATCGACCTGTAATTCAGCCACCTTCAAAAGAAGGACTTAAAAGCACCACCCCCAGGTTCCACTAAGTCATGCCCCTTCCATGCCACATTTGACCGGGATTGAAAAAATGAAGGTAAAAATCAACTTCTGTCAGCTGCAGGGGAGGGTGACTTTCTCCCTACAGCTCATGCTCAGACTGCACAGTGCTCCTGTCTAAGAGTAAGCTGTTCAAAAGGACATCCCTGTGTCCATCCAGGTCCTGCACCAGACGGAGGACAGGGAGTCAGAAAGCCAGACTATCCAGCCTCCCCCCCAACGTGAAGCCGTACCACCGGTCCCTATGATGCCACACCCCTAAACACGAGACCATGCCCCCTGGTTCCGTGAAGACACGGAGGAGAAGCTGCCTGAGCGTGAGCTACTGAAAGGGTGGACATCCCTGTGTCTGTCCAGGCCCTGCGCTGGACGGTGGACAGGGAGTCTGAAAGCCAGACTGTCCAGGCTAAAACCAGATCTCTGGCCACCCTAGGGGCAGGCTGATGTTAGGGTGGCCAGATGTCCGGCTTTAGGCTGGACTTTCCGGTTTTCTGGCTACCTGTTCTCGGTCTGGCGCAGTGCCTGGACGGACGCAGGGATGTCCACCCTTTCAGTAGCTCACGCTCAGACAGCTTCTCCTCCGTGTCTTCATGGAGCCAGGGTTGTGGCCTCATGTTTAAGGGTGTGGCTTCATGGGAACTGGGGGTGCTGCTTCACGTTTGGGGGAATGGCCAGTGAGATCCAGCTTTCTGGGGTGAAGAGAGTGGCCACCCTTGCTACTGTGGAGGTCACAGTTAAAAGGAAGGGCACTGTAGATGTTTCTGTTAAGGGGCGGGCTGCTGTGGAGGTCACTGTTAAAGGGACGGGCACTATAGAGGTCACTCTCGATATCTTTTAACAACACACACACAAACATTAAATGAAATAAATTAAATATACCCGGGCGAAGCCGGGTCCTTCAGCTAGTAATATTAATATTATTAACAGCCTTACTATATTTAGAATAATGCAGATTCCACCTTTCATTTTCCAAAGGAGTCACAAATGTCACAAATGAAAGGTGGAATCTGATTGGTTGCTATGGGTAACTAAGCCAGTTCTACTTTACACCAGTTTGATAAATGACCCCAATAGACTTTTCAAAATATCTGAAGAAAAATAGCTTTGATGTGCAATGAGCGCCTTGCTCCAGGGCCCTCTATATCACGTCCCAGTTGTAGGAAATGCTGAGTGGTGCAGTGCGGCCTAAGTGTCTCTAAGTGTGTCACGGTGCTCCTACCTGGATATAGCTGGACTCCAGGCTTTGGCTCCGAAGCAATAAAAAGGGGGAATAATTGAGGGATTTGAAGAAATAACTTGAGTCCAGACCCTGAGATGACGTTTAATGGCAGCTTTACTTGTAATAAATGTTTCTTCAAACAGTTTTCAGGCTTTATCTTGGTTCCAGCAGGCTTTAGCATTAAACTGGCAGGCAAACTCAACTCTGCTATGTCTTTCTTACTCTGACTCTGCTGTACCTACAAGCTGACTGTATAACTTGGCTTCTTCTTTATGCTGCACTTCACTTTTTTAGTCCGACTTATGTTCAGCCACAAAAGGTTAGTGTCCTGTCAGCTCCAACAAGTAGTCTAAAACCAGAATCATCCAGAACTGCCCCACCTCCTTCAGCTAGCAAGCAGGACCGGCCCACTTCTGACTAAAGGGGGGAAGAATGGAATGGTAAGTTCCATTCTATCTAACTATAGCTTTGCCATTTAACTGCCACCTGCTGGTGAAGCAGGCACCCTACATGTAATAAAACCGTTTTATAACAAGATTATAAATGCACAGTGTTGAAGTACCCGGAACAAAATACATAAGATGGTATTTATGTTAGACTATTAAAGACAGTAGCAGGGTGTAGGAGTGGTAACACCACTGCAGGGTGTTACAGATGTCTCTCCTAAGATACAAACCAAGGATCTCTACATGCAAAACCAATCACTTAACCACCAAGCTATAACATTACCACACTAAGTAGTTTAGCTTTCTAAGCAGATCTCAATGTGGTGAAGCTATAGTACATAGAGGATATGATATCTACATGCTAGCACACAGCTCTTGGACAAGGCTTCGGCTTGTCAATCAATGGGAGGGGGGGGGCTCTGCAAAGCACAGGGAGTGTTACACAGCAGTGCTCAGACAATTCAGCCCTGCCAACGATTGCTCGAAATTCTCATTTGCATATAAATAAAAACGCTGATTTCTCTGCAGCTATTTATTATACAGACAAAAGAAAGGTATCGTTTTAACCAGCAAAATGAACCCTACCAGCCAGTATGTCTGGTTTAATAGGGTTGATCCTGGTGACAGAGCCTCTTTAAGCCTATATTATATGGGCCAATTGAGCAATCACTTGCTCGCTAGTGGAGGAAACCACTGTTATTACATGCAGAAATACTTCCAATAAAGTGGTGGGTCTGTTCAAACTCAAATTAGTGTACTAATTACTATCTACTAGATGGCATCCCCACCCTTACTATGCAAGGCTACATTACCCAAAAGTCACTGTTTCTAGTCTTACCTGTTTTGGACATGATATAAGAACCATGAGCATGGGGAAGTGGAGGTTTTGAATTACAGGATTGGGACATGGAAAACCTTGGTAAGTGGTGTAATTGGGACACATATCTCTTTACTATATTTCACATCTCTCCATGTAGGAAAACAATGTGTTGCAGAACAGAAGACAGCACTGTGTTGAAAAGATTTTTGCCGAAACATCACCCTCTTATCAATGGGCTGCGTCTGGTATTGTAGCTCATCCTCATTCCATGAAGAATTGTTTGCTGGGGTCTCTTTACTTAATATAATGTAATGACTTTTTTGGCTTTTGCACACAGTTCTCTTCTGTCTGCTGTTCTGGACAATCATTGGTGGTAGCAGGGGTGATCTGCTCCAGGAGTGCCTAAAAGATCCCGACTATGAAGAACTTCTGGATATTGTGAAATATGGATTGCCATCTTCTAAGATGCTTAATCGGAAGCACATAGTGATTGTTGGCGCTGGGATGTCTGGACTCTCAGCAGCCAAAACTTTACAGGATGCAGGACACAGAGTAAGTAACCCCTTTTCACATTCTCATCTTCTTGGTAGTGTTTGGAGAGACAGGCCACCAGAAGCAAGAACACAATTTTGATTTTGCTATGGAACCTATCTTCTCAAGTTGAGACCTACAAAATCTGCTAATCTACTAAAGTAGTCCATACAAATGAGATAAAACACTTGTTTGTCCGACAGCTATCCATCTCGACCAGGGCAGTTTCTAGGGAATTGTACCAACAGGGCGAACATTAAAAAAGCGCCCCCCCCCCCCCCCCCAATCAAATAACACTGACTTAAACAATGTTGCATAGCATGCACAGCCCCCCGCCACCCTGCATAGTACGCTACAGGCCCCCCCCCGCCACCCTGCACACTATGCTACAGGGGTATAACTACCAGCAGGGCCGATTCTAGCTTTTCTGCTGCCTGAGGCGAAAAATGAAATGATGTTTTCTCTTTTCTGTTCACCTGCTCACCGCAGTATTTGCAGTGGTGATCAGGTAAACAGAGCAGAGAAGCTAGCACTCATACAGGGACATACAGCTCCACATATGTACCTCTTACATCTAGTGACATCTCCTCCCTGATGTAGATGTTCTCTTTCCTCATCTTCTCCTGTCAGACCAGCCATCTCTTCTCTCTGCAGAGTTTGACAGACATTTTAGTTTCCTACTTTTCCATCATCCTCCTCACTTTCTGAACATTCCATTTTGTCACCTCTAATACTGTGCCCGCTGTGCTCCCCAAAACTATACTGTAGAAACAGTCCCCATAAAAATACTGGTACCACACAGATAGTGTACCAGTACAAAAAATACCTCCTTATGTTTCTGATCAGACCCATATCAAACCTCAGATGAGACCCCCATTTCAGACCAGACCTTCATTAGACGTCTGTCAGACCCCATATCAGACCTCAGATTAGACCTCCATTAGACCTTCATGTCAGAACCCCCACAATCTCAGACCAACCCCCCCATGTATAAAACCTCAGACCAGACCCCCATCAGACCTCTGACCCCCATATCCCTATCAGACCTCAGACCACACCTCCAGACCCCAATATCAAACCCCCATTAGACCTCCAGGCCCCCATTAGACTTACTGACTCCCATATCAGATCTCCAGACCCCCCACTGGACCTCAGACCCCCATATCAGACCTTTAGACCCCCAATCAGATTTTCAGACCCACAATCAGACCTTCAGACCCCCATATCAGGCTTTAGACCCTCAATCAGACCTGACATCCCCATATCAGACCTCCCACCCCCCATATCAGAACTCCAGATGTCCCATATCAGGCTGCAGACCTACAATCAGACCTCCAGGTCCCCCTTATCAGATGTCATGCACCCCACCCCTTATCAGCCCTCAGACCCCTCTTATCAGCCTTTCAGACCCCCCTTATCAGACCTCAGACCCCCCTTATCAGCCCTTTAAACCCCTCCTTATCAGACCTCAGATCAGCCCTTCAGACCCCCCTTATCAGACGCCCTTATCAGTCTTTCAAACCCCCTTATCAGACCTCAGATCAGCCCTTCAGACCCCCCATCAGCCCTTCAGACCCCCTTTATCAGACCTCAGACCCCCTTTATCAGACCTCAGACCCCCTTTATCAGCCTTTCAGACTCCCCTTATCAGACCTCAGATCAGCCCATCAGACCCCCTTATCAGCCCTTCAGACCCCCAATCAGCCCTTCAGACCCCCTTATCAGCCATTCAAACCCCCCTTATCAGACCTCAGATCAGCCCATCAGACCCCCTTATCAGCCCTTCAGACCCCCAATCAGCCCTTCAGACCCCCTTATCAGCCATTTAAACCCCCCTTATCAGACCTCAGATCATCCCATCAGACCCCTTATCAGCCCTTCAGACCCCCCAATAAGCCCTTCAGACCCCCTTATCAGCCATTCAGACTCCCTTATCAGACTTCAGATCAGACTTAAAAAAAATAAATTAACTTACCTCTCCTGCTCAGCCGCTCCTCTCCTCTTCCGGCGCTCTCCCGTTCTCCTCTCTTCTCAGGGCCCTCGCTGCAGTCACCTGACCGCCTGCAGCGTCAGGTCAGAGTGCGCTCTGTACGTCCTGACGCTGCAGGCAGCCAGGACACAGCAGCGCAGGACCTGTGAGCCGGAGGAGGGGTAAGTATAGCGCTTTGCCCCCCCTCCTGCATATATGCGCGTCTCAAGGAAGAAGAGGGGGGCGCCGTGGTATATTCCGAATATACCACGGCGCCCCCCTCTTCTACCTTGAAACACGCGGCCCGTGCGGTCACACCCCCCGCCCGGTCGTAGAAACAGTGCTGATCTCGACTACTCCATCAGGGTGCAGCATTTTCCTTATAACATCCTTACGTCATTTGGCATCAGGGTTGGTGTTGGTGTTAAGGGGGTTCTGGAAATTTGTCTTTCTTTAGGGGGTCTGTTCACGGAGTCTGTATTTGTTTAGGGTATCCAGGTGGTCTATATTTAGGAAAGGTAGCCTGTGTTTATTTAGATGGTCTGTGTTAATTTAGGGGCTCTGCATTTATTTGGGGGATCTGGTCAGGGGAGGGTCTGTGCTTAGTTAGGGGTTCTAGTATGTGATATGTATTAGATTACAGTAGTTTGTGGGGCATGATCTGGAGTCTGTATTCATTTTGGGGCCATGATGAAAGGGGATCATGTGCACTGTGCGATTTACATGGCATACAGTAAGTAGGGGGCATACCCTATAGACATAGATGGGGCATTAGGCAAAATATTTTACTCAGTGGGCTGGATGCAACACTTCAGCATCTCGTTGATGTCAAAACTTATCTCCTGACATAACACAGAATTGGGCTTGTTGAGACCCAACCTGACAATCGTTCTTTATGCTTACGGCAGATGTCATCGGACTGTTGAACTTTCTGTAAATATATCAGATTTCCCGCCCATCCTGCTCTAATCAGCAAGTTGTCCCAATTTAATCTAATATTTGGGCCACACTAAGACCAGTTTCAGACATGTTCTGTGTGGGAATTGGATTTCTCAATTTCTCTTTATGGACACTGCTCATCTGAAGTGAATTTGCAGCATCATAACGATTTATGACGTTGTGAATTCCTTCCTGATAGTGAATCTGCTGAACTATGGTCACATAATGCCATGACTACAGTTCCGCAGACTCACGGTCAGGATGGAATTCAGAACATCATAAATCATTATGATGTTGCAAATCCACTTCAGATGAGCAGTGTCCATAACCGGAAATACAAGCTGATCAGAAACTGGCCTGAATGAAGCCCTCATTCATCAGTGAATAGAGGGCATGTGCTTTCTGTGGTCTCCACGGACAGCTCACGTATCTATTGACTTTAATGTTCGTATTCACACATCAGTGGTTTTCCATGGAACAAGAATTCATGGTGACGCCATGTAAGCAAGTCCTACTTTGCCTATGATTGCTAATTCCTCAAAAACATTATAGTCTATGGGTCCAAGAAAACCATCCAAGTTTGGAGCATGGTTTTCACGTATCGTTGCACAAAGGAAACCAATTTTTAGTCTATTAGACTAAATAACAGACTGATGGCATAAAACACACATGGATCAAACACAGATTCTTCATGGATAAACCACTGACCATCTTGTCACAGATGCCATCACGAACATGTGAAAGAAGCCTAACATTTTTTTGAAGAGATTAGTGCCTCTGTTTGTTCACCTAGGGCACATCTGTCTTTCATGACTTGGTGCTTCTCACCATAGTTGCCACAAAAGCTTCAGACCCAATGGTGTGTAATGAAAATCTAGTGCCAGCAAAGCTATTGTTCTAAGACCTTATTCACACGACCATGCCAGGTCTCAGAACCTCACACGTCTGTTATTTTAAAGGACCATGAATACTGGCCATCAAAAAATAGGACATGTCCTATTTTGTCAGTTTGCATGGACTGATAGCCCATGCAAGACAAGGGGCCAAGTTTTACACCCATCTTAGTTTCTCCTCAGTGCTGGCGGAGTAAAGGTATTTTATGCCTTGTCATAAAGTAGACACACCACTGGCAGTCCGTGTGACAGCAGTAAAAACTATTCCAGCCCCTGACTGGAGTAGTTTTCAACCCACTTTTATGCCTGTTTCCAGTTGTAGATGGTAAATGTTTTGGGCTCGATGTCACAGCCCCGGCCATCACCACACCTCAGTCACTCCCTAGCCACTCCTAAGTGGCAAGCAAGGCGCAAAAAAAACAAAAAAATATTGTCGCACAGGCTTAATCAACCCAAACCAGCACCTGGATCTGAATACTTTTGTAATTGCATGTAATTAAACATTTAGTACAGCCACTGAGTTATTCAATAAAATGCTTCTGTATTGCGCCACCTGTAGTTTGTTTTTTTTTCTTATTTCTTTATCTGGCTCACTGAGAAGGCCGCACATGCTCAGTTTCATCCTTCATCTGCCTCCTGAGATGTGATAGGGAGAACATGGACACGCCCCTTAGCTGCAGCAGAAAAGACATGCCTCTAAGCTGTCAGCTTGATATAAATCTAGCAGAGCATGAACTCTAGCGGAGTGTAGTATTATTTCAGAAGAATAACTATTTATATGAAAACAGAAAGTTGTATATTATTGATTTATGCTTTATGCATTTCAGGTAACCATACTGGAAGCCAGTAATAGAGTCGGAGGTCGTATTCTGACACACCGAGATCCTGACGGCTGGTATGCCGACCTGGGACCCATGCGTCTTCCATCATCTCACAGGTAACATTTACCGAAAAATGATCGTAATAGTCACTAACTTTGGATAAATCTACAGTTTATTTTCCTCAATGTCTGATTTTCTTTTTTTTTTTTATGTTCCTTTTTTTGGATCATTAACCCCTTCCCACCCCATGACATACTATTCCATCATCCAACAATAATAAATGTGCCCATGCTGTTACTTGTGGTCCCGGCACTCAATAGTGCCTTGAAAGAAGATCTGTATTTGATAGTAATCACAGTGATACATAGTGATGACATTTCGCCCAAATATGGCCCTCCTGCAGTACCCAGACCTGGGGGGATTTGCAATTATATATATTATGTATAGAGTGCTGTGAAAAAGTATTCATAACCTTTGAACTTATCCATATTTTTTCACGTTACGTCAGGGGCGTAGCTAAAGGCTCATGGGCCCTGGTGCAAAGTTTGGGACCCCCCCCTCTTCCCTCAGAGCTGGTGCACCTAGATTTTCTGCCGGCCAAGTCAAAAATTGCCCCCCCCCCCATGCCAAATTCTCACCCTAACCTTTTCCCTCCTTACGTATATCACTACAGAACATACAGGGTAAGGCTACATTCACACGTCGTTGTTTTTGCAGCCTCCGATCTGCATATTTTGCGGCTCAGATGCGGACCCATTCACTTCAATGAACATTGTGTGCTGTCCACATCTGTATGTCCATTCCTATTTTTGTCCGTTTTGCGGACAAGGATAGGCATTGTTACAGTGGATCTGCAAAAAAAAAAAACGGATGCCATACGGAACATCATTTTTTTTTTTTGCGGATCCACAATTTGCAGTCTGCAAAACACAACGTTCGTGTGAATGTAGCCTAATACAGCACCCCATACCTCGTACATCCAGTATAATACAGCGCCCCATACCTCTTACATCCAGTATAATACAGCGCCCCATACCTCTTACATCCAGTATAATACAGCGCCCCATACCTCGTACATCCAGTATAATACAGCGCCCCCTACCTCTGACATCCAGTATAATACAGCGCCCCATACCTCTTACATCCAGTATAATACAGCGCCCCATACCTCTTACATCCAGTATAATACAGCGCCCCATACCTCGTACATCCAGTATAATACAGCGCCCCATACCTCTGACATCCAGTATAATACAGCGCCCCATACCTCTTACATCCAGTATAATACAGCTCCCCATACCTCTTACATCCAGTGACGTCTCCTCTGATGTAGATCTTCTCTTTCCTCATCTTCTCCTTTCAGACCAGACGCCATTTTTCAGCCATTTCTCATCTCTGCAGTTTGACAGAAAAAAATCTTAGTTTACTACTTTTCCATCATCCTCCCGTCTTCTGGACAAATCATCCTACCACCCCCAGTACTGTGCCACTAGTACCACACAGATAGTGCCCTTCAATAATTATTGGCACACAGTGTCCTAAAATAACTGCACCCAGCAAATAGTGTCCCTGACAGTAATAGTGTAAACATAATGTCCCCCAGAAATAACTGCGCTGATACTGTGCCAGGGTGCCCCCCACAGTAATAGTGTAAACATAACGCCCCCCAGAAATAACTGTGCTGTGCTGATACTGTGCCAGGGTTTCCCCCACAATAATAGTGCTTCCCAAAGTCCTAACTAATAATTCTCTGCCAGAGTGCGCTTGTTAGTAATAGTGCCCCCAACAGTACTAATGTCCCCACTGTGCCCCAGAAGTAATAATGCTTCCAATGTGCCAGTATGAAGTGCCCCAATAATGTGCCAGAAGTGCCCCCAAAATTTCACCCCAGTAATGTGCCAGTAAGAAGTGTTCCCCACCCATAGATGCCCCCCAAATTATGTGCCAGTAAGAAACGCCCCAATAATGCACCAGACGTTCCCCTCATTGATTCCCCCCCAAAATCATGTGCCAGTAAAAAGTGTCCCACCCCCATAGATGCCCCCCAAATTATGTGCCAGTAAGAAATGCCCCCCAAATTATGTGCCAGTAAGAAATGCCCCCCCAATTATGTGCCAGTAAGAAATGCCCCCAAATTATGTGCCAGTAAGAAATGCCCCCCCAATTATGTGCCAGTAAGAAATGCCCCCAAATTATGTGCCAGTAAGAAATGCCCAGTGCCCCATATGCCAGTAAAAATGCCCCCAGTGCCCCCATGTGCCAGTAAGAAATGCCCCCAGTACCAGTAAAAATGTCCCCAGTGCCAGTAAAAATGCCCCCAGTGCTCCCGTGCCAGTAAGAAATGCCCCCAAGTGCCAATAAGAAATGCCCCCAGTGCCAGTAAGAAATGCCCCCCAGTGCCCCCATGTGCCAGTAACAAATGCCCCCAGTGTCCCCATGTGCCAGTAATAAATGCCCCCAGTGCCAGTAAAAATGACCTCAGTGCCCCCATGTGCCAGTAATAAGTGCCCCCATGTGCCAGTAAGAAATGCCCCCAGTACCAGTAAAAATGCCCCCAGTGCCAGTAAAAATGCCCCCAGTGCCAGTAAAAATGCCCCCAGTGCCCCCAATAGAGCTCCTGTCCGTAATTGCAACAATAAAAAAAATAAACACTTATACTTACCTCCATCAGCGATGCGGGCCTCTTCCGGCTTGTGTCCCGCGCTGTATGGCTCAGGCAGCGCGATGATGTCATTGTGCCGCCTGAGTCGCCCTCTGATAGGCTGCAGGCCTAGTGCCTGCAGCCTATCAGAGGAACGGGCAGGGGAGACGCCTCTCCCTCCCCTGCCCCGCAATTTGTATCGCCGTCCTGAGGATTATGGACTATGGAGATGAGCGCTTCCACAATGCAAGCACTCATCTCCCTCTGCCCCGCCGCCGCCCTCAACTGTACGCAGGGCCGCGCCGCACCTGCCTAATTGGCTTAGGGGCCCGGTCGCATATGCGACCGCTGCGACCCCTATAGCTACGCCACTGCGTTATGCCCACAAAATTAAAAGGGATTTTCTGAAATATTTTTACTGATGACATAGGCGGTTGCACTTTCCAGATTTTTATTTATTAAAAATTTTGAAAAACCATGCATGATTTAATTTTTACTTCAAACATACTTTCTACTTTGTGTGGGTCTATCATAAAAAAAATCCCAATAAAATGCATTAAAGTGTGTGGGTGTAACATGATAAAATGTGGAAAAGTTGAAGGGGTATGAATACTTTTTCAAGGCACGAGAGAGAGAAATGTTATGTACATCAGCAGTGATAAGGTATGATAAGGAATAGAATTTACCATTCCATTCCTCCCTTCTTGGTAGGAGTGGGTTGGTCCTACTTCCTGCCAGAAGGAAGGGGGAAGGCTCTAGAGAGTTTTAGGGAGAGAATCAGCTCAACTGCGAGGAACACTGCTGCAGGTTCAAGACCGTGGGTATTCTTCACAGCTACGGCACTACAGTCAGCAGGGTGGCCAGCAACTAAAGCTTCTCAGATCCTGCTGCAGGTGAGGGGAGAACATGTTAAGACACCAATTACCATAGCACAGCTTAGGCAAACCAAAAAGCCTGTATTTATTAAAGAGGACACCTACAGGCATATTTAGCCAGTTCATAGCTGTAGTGAACTGAAATCAGGAGAGAGAGAAGGACTACTCTAGAGTGCTATTGTCTGCCATTTTGCCTGCCATCATACCTCATCATTTGGGGATAGAGACATTGCACAGACGACTTCTGGATGTACAGCAGCTCATCCTTTGCACTCAGTAAAGAAAGACATTTGTTCTTCAACGTCTGCCTGATCCTTTCACACAACCTTTTCACTGCACCACATGGAGCGACAGCCAGAGGGAGTACACCATGATACGACTTCTCCACAGGACAACTACCACTCCTATCCTCTGAACTGGCTCCTCACTCCTCAGGGGCTCGCTGCACTTCCTCACAGATTGCTGGAGGAGTCAAATAAAGTGCAACAAAATTTCGCTGTGGAGTTTGTACAGTTTTCCATGCAAAATTGTGGGGCTATTACAATAAACTAGTGATTGTCAATCAACTCTTGCATGGGCACAGGGTTTCAGGTGCATAATAGTAGATGCATTTCCAGTGCAATTTAAAGAGGACCTTTCACCAGTCCTGACATGCCTGTTTTAATAGCTTCATGCATTCCCCATGTAGTAACAACTCTGGAGCATCTATTCTTTTGGCTCTATGTTGTACCATTCCTTTATTATTCCTGCTAGAAGTTATGAATGAATTGCTAGCAGTCTGCAGTAAGGGTACAGAGGGGAGGTAACCAGTTGGGGGTGTGTACCTGCACAGACTGACTCTATCCAATCAGTACTGCCATTGTTAGATTGTGCAGGTACACCCCCCCACTGGTTACCACCCCTCTGTACCCTTACTGCAGACTGCTAGCAATTATTCATAACTTCATGAGATCATGAGATTATCTAAGAATTTTTTCACATCACAACATTGTGGCTTATACTCAAAAAGGAGCTGTGACAGACATTCAATGCAATTCTTGCTGTCAAAAACACCAGAATCTCCCAAGTAAAAGCTCATAAAACAAACAGAAACAGCCTTGGTACTTGAAACATTTTTTAAAGATAAGAAAAGCTGACCAGCACAACCAGCGTTCTCTAGGTCCAACACAATATCGTATGTCTATGACTATAATACATAGTACAATAAGGAGTATGAAAACACCCCTCCTCCACTTTTTAATACTTTGCCCAATCCCATATGGTGGAGCTTTGGTGAGTCCTACAAAACTTCACAGTGCTGCAATGAAGTTTGGCACAGGTGGTAGAGGGTACAAATGCAGGACTAGCATAAGTGCCAGGATATATCAGGGTAAGCAAAAAATAAATAAATAAATAAATAAAAAATCTGGCAACTAGGTCTAATATATGTTAAAGGGGTTATCCAACACTAACAAATGTTCCCCATATGCCTGGGCCCCTCACACTAATTCTGCTTACCTGGCTCCCCATTCCCTGCGGCGCTCCTGGTCCCCCCACTCTTAGAGTGCTTAATCACATAAGTGGGGGGGGGGGCATTTTTTTTAGTGTCGGATAACCCCTTTATCAGCAAACTTTTTGTTCCCCAGCCCCCCTTTTATGTGATTAAGCACTCTAACAGTGATAATGCTGAAAATATTCCTAGCCTGCCAGCGCTGCACTCCCTTGTGTAATTAGGTTGCGGGCACTTCCTGGATCACTTGCCATACATTTGGCACATGATGCTAGCCCAGTTCCAACCCGCGAAATGTGACACGTGACTCAGGAAGTGTTTACAACCTAATTACACTGGGGAGCACATGGGGCGCAGCGCTGGCCCGGTAGGATTATTTTCAGCATTATCACCGTTAAAGTGTTCACATGAAAGGGAGGACCATTTAAAAAATAATAAGTAAATAATAAATAAATAAAAAAATGCAAATAACCCCCTTAAGGCTTCCTGTTCTTTGAGAGCAGCTACATGGGCCACAAAAACATGTACAAAGACATGTTCTGTGACCTGTACAGAGGTCAGGAGGGAGTAGATAAGCTGTGATATCACCTATTGTGAATGGTTGATCCTGTGTTATCTCTACACAGAAGTGCTATCTGTCATTGTAGTCCTGCCTGTGGTGATAACATTATGGCTTCTGAAAATTCGCAGAACATAAAGTCTCAACATATTAATAGACCTGGTGGCCCATGTGAAAGCATGATTTTTATTTTAGTTTATTTTTTAAATAGATACATGGAAGATTAAAACTAGAATCACCATAAATTCTACAAAAAACATGATTAATATAAAAGTGTGATCTTCAACAATATGTCCTTTTCTGATGACACATTCTCTTTAAGAAGACTCACTGCAATACACATGTACAGATTTGATATGGATAATCTCTCTATTATGTTTTGCAGGATTGTACATGAATATATAAAACAGTTGGGACTGAAATTAAACACTTTTATTACATCTGATGAAGACACTTTCTGCTTGTTCAACAATATCAGACATACATACAGAGAAGCCAGAAAGACACCAAATCTGTTTGGATTTGATCTAGAACCTGGAGAGAAAGGGCAATCTGTTGATGATCTTTTTTATAAATCAGTGCACAAGGTATGTAGCAAATGAGAGTGTATGTGATATCTCACTACATAACACTAGATATGAAGCGATATGGAACCAGGGGAGTATATCGCCAAATGGGCGTCTTTGAATTCTGCTGTGGGTGCCTAAAGGGCTCTCCCATTGGTTATACCCAGCGATATGTGAATCAGATATCATTAAGAAATGGCTAAAAGGAATATTTTATGTTAATTGCTGTGTTTTTTTCTGGGTTTTGGTTTAGGTTGTACAAGAAACAAACAAAAATTGCAATGAAATATTAGGCAAATTTGACAAATCTTCCGGGCAAGTAAGTTATGATCATATGGATATTAAATGACATTATTACACTAAGTAAAAGCAACCTATTTGTCATAACAGGCAGAATTAAAACAACAGATAAAACGTAACAGAAGATCAACCATTGACAAAAGATGATGCTTCCAGCTTATCTACTCCCCCTCCCTATACAGTGACCTCTGCTCAGTTCACAGAGCATGCTTAGAAATTTTATTGAAAAACTGAAACAGGTCCAGCATCCAGCTAATAAAACATAACTTTTATTAAGACATAGTTAAAACACCACTGTGTCCTTCAGTTTACACATTTCACGCATTCAACACTTTCTCAGAAGGAAGTGGAAGGGTAAAACCGAATCTGTCACCAGATGCATGATTATGAATTCAATTTACATGCAAGATGCGCGCTTGTCAGTACTATACAATGTTCCTGGTCCTTTTTCAATATGTGGCCCCATTGTGCAGAAATCAGTGTTTTAATTTTATGCTAGACCCTGGGTGCAATTAGGGTGATGCTATTGCACCTATTTGCGTCTGAGGCTCCACTTCTTTCCATTCCTTGCCCCCCCCCCACCTCTTTGACTGACAGGGCCAAACAGTGAAGATGTACTCACGCCTGGCCCAGAAATCTTGCGGCAGCACGTCCAATGCATGTGCTGAACAGAGAGGAGAACGCTGTGCGCTCCATCCCTGTATAGAATGTGAGGCCGGCAACTGTCTTCTACTGCTGCTGCAAACCGGGGTCTGGTGTGGTCACTGTACTTCATCACGACAAGCCCCAGCCAGAATGGCCATCATGTCCTGCAAATCTAAAGTCCGTTCAATTCATGCCTTAGCAGTGGCGCTGCTTCACTAAACTAACGCACTGACTGATAGGACCACCTCCTGATAGGACCACCTCAAAGCCCAGAATGTGCATGAATTTAAATGAATAAAATGCAATTTATACTGAATCTTTTCCCATAAACTATATATCAATCTACTCAGCTCCTCCTGCTCTGTATAATGCTGATGGTAGATTAAACAGAATTTTCAAAGTGACACATTCCCTTTAAACCAGGAACACAGGAACAATACCTTGTAGATCTAGCTAAAGCTACTTTCGCACTAGCGGCAGCGCGGATCCGGCAGGCTGTTCACCCGACGGAACAGCCTGCCGGATCTGTGCTGCCGCTAGTGCACGTGTGCGGCCGGAACTACGCTCTGGCCCCATTCACTATAATGGGGGCATGCCGAGAGGTGGCCGGACTAAAACTACGAAATGTTGTAGTGTGAAAGTAGCCTAAGCTAAATATAATAATACTTTTCACTTAGCAATCTGTGGCTTCATTTTGGAAACAAAATTACTTTTAATGAAATGCAAATGAGCAGTTAAGTTCACTGAGGGCAGACCCAAGCCATTCTGTGCTCCCTTGCTCCTCCTGCTTTCTCTGCCAGCCCCTCCCTCTGCTTCTTCATTGACAAAGCCAGGTTCCTGTGTAGTGATCTTCAATAAGCAAGGGTGTACAGAGTGACTCTGGCCCACCCTCTGTGCAATTAAAGGGGTTGTCTCATCTCATCAAATGGCATTTATCCTAACTAAAACACTATAGTAAGCCACTTACTAATTTATTCTACAAGTGCATCTCAATAAATTGGAATATCATCAAAAAGCTGTTTTTTTCAGTAATTCAATTCAAAAAGTGAAACTCATATATTATATAGAGTCATTAAAAACAGAGTGAACTTTTTCAAGTGTTTATTTCTGTTAATGTTGATGATTATGGCTTATAGCTAAGGAAAACCCAAAAGTCATTATCTCAGAAAATTATATTATATTATATTAGACCAACTGTAAAAAAATTTTTTAACACATAAATGTTGGCCAAATGAAAAGTATGTACAGTAAATGCACTCAATACTTGGTTGGGGCTCCTTTTTCATGAATGACTGCATCAATGCGGTGTGGCATGGAGGCGATCAGCCTGTGGCACTGCAGAGGAGTTATGGAAGCCCAGGTTGCTTTGATAGCAGCCTTCAGCTCGTCTGCTTTGTTGGGTCTGGTTTCTCTCATCTTCCTCTTGACAATACACCATAGATTCTCTATGTGGTTAAGGTCAGGCGAGTTTGCTGGCCAATCAAGCACAGTGATACTGTGGTTATTAAACCAGTTATTGGTACTTTTGGCAGTGTGGGCAGGTGCCAAATCCTGCTAGAAAATAAAAATTCCATCTCCAAAAAGCTTATCGGCAGAGGGAAGCATGAAGTGCTCTAAAATTTCCTGGTAGACGGCTGCACTGACTTTGGTCTTGATAAAACACAGTG
Organism: Rhinella marina; assembly: GCA_900303285.1. Lineage (NCBI taxonomy): Eukaryota > Metazoa > Chordata > Amphibia > Anura > Bufonidae > Rhinella > Rhinella marina. The sequence continues at coordinate 211,533 of ONZH01009465.1, forward strand.
GACCTCCACCAGCAGATGACATGGCTCCCCAAACCATCACTGATTGTGGAAACTTCACACTAGACTGCAAACAGCTTGGATTGAGAGCCTCTCCAGTCTTCCTCCAGACTCTGGGACCTTGATTTCCAAATGAAATGCAAAATTTACTTTCATCTGAGAACAACACCTTTGACCACTGAGCAACAATACAGTTCTTTTTCTCCTTGGATGGATACTGGCTGTGTGCGTTCTGCATTTTGCCGAACAGAATGCCCGGCCATTAATAGAACAGCCCTATCCTTGTCCGTAATGCGGACAATAATAGGACGTTTTATTTTTTTGCCGAACACAGAGTCATTTCCTTTTTTTGTGGCCCCATTGAAGTCAATGGTTCCGCACATGGGCTGTTAAAAAGAGGCCACGAACAAAAAATATGTTCATATAAATCAGCCCTAAGAAACAGCTCTGGTCTCTCTGGTGCCTTGTTTCTTTGCCCTGGCCACCTAGTATCTTTGCTTCTAGCTTGTGTAAGACAGCTCTAGGGCTTGCGCAGGCTTGGAGCAGTTCTGCACCGCTAGGGCAGCTTCAGGGACAGAATCATTACAGGCCAAGGGCGCACACGCCCAAGCAAGTGACGATATTAAATCATCCTAGTGCCGCTTACCTGTGCCATCAATCATACTGAACATACTGAACTGAGCAGAAAGTTCAGGGCTTGCAAGCAGGTGCAGCCCTGAACTGAAGATATGAGCAGGAGTTCACCTACCCTTCCTTCTGCCTGATGCGAAAACTGAAAGGGCCCCCCTCCCAATGCCAATTTCTTAACCTTACCCCTTTACTCCAGCACTAGTGTTAAAGACACACTTGGAAAACATTACATACAGAGCTACAAAACATACAGGGTAATACAGCGCCACATACCTCTTACATCCAATGATGTCTCCTCTAATGTAGACAATCTCTTTCTTTATCTTCTCCATTCAGACCAGACCTCCATGATGATTTCTTTCATCCGCCTCTTGTCTCTGCAGAGTTTGACAAACAGATATCTTAGTTTCCTACTTTTCCATCCGCCCCCCCACCTTCTGAACACCCCATCCTGTCACCTGTAATACTGTGCCCACTGTGCTCCCCAATACTATACTGCAGAAATAATCACCCCAAAATACTATTACTACACAGTTAGTTCCCCTTCAATAATTATTTCCAAACAGTGCCCTAAAAATAACCGTGCCCAGCAAATAGCGTCCCTGAAAATGATAGTGCCGTAAACATAGTGTCCTCCAAAAATGATTGTGCTAAGCTGATATTGTGCCAGTGTACCTCCCAATGTAACAGTCTTCCCAAAAGTCCCACCAATTGTGATAACTCTCTGCCAGAGCGCACTATGTGGTAACATAGTGCAGCCAATAGTAATAATGTCTCTCATTTTGTCCCCCAGAAGTAATAATGCCCCCATAGTGCTCCCAGTAGTATAAATTCCACATATAATGTGTGCCTATATAAAAATAACCCCTTATAATGCGTGCCAGTAAAAAAATGACCCCTTGTAATTTGTCCCAGTACAAAAATGCTCCCTTATGTGTGGCAGTAAAAAAAATGCTTCTTTTTACAGCTGCAATATCCCCATATTGCTTTCTCAAGTTACAAAATAATATCCCCCACCCCATTGTGGCCCAACAACATGCGGCAAAATAAAAATAGTAAACTCAAATACGTACCTCTATTCTGCTGTCAGGGATGCAGTGCAAGACACAGACCTCTTTAGTCTGTGCCCAGAGCTCTATGCAGCTATTGCTCAGGCAGCATGATAATGATGACATTGGCCTCTGACAGGCTACAGGAACTAGGACTAAAGCCTATTAGAGGAAACGGTGGGCCAGGAAGACATCGCTCCCATGCTCCATCGAGGCATTCAACTGTTTTGCTGTCCTGAGTACAGAGATGCAGTTGAATATATAGAGATGAGTGTTTCCACAATGGAAGCTCTCATTGCCCATGGCCCTTCCGCTGCCCCCTCTTGCCCCTACCTGGTGCTGCCTGAGGCAATCGCTTCACCTCGCCTCATTGGCGGTGCACCTCTGGACGTGAGACAACCCCTTTAACTGGTCATTTGCATATGGATTAAAAGTACTTTTTCTCCAAAATGAAGTTGAGGATCACTAAGTGAAAGGTATCATTACATTCATCTGACATACAGGGTCATTACATTGTCAAAGAATCCCTTTAACAACTTAACCACAGCAGTAATTCTTGGAGAACATCTCCTGAAGTTTTATAGGAATAACTGGATATTTAAACAATGTAAACTATTAAATGTGAAATCTTATATATTTTATTTTATAGTCTTTCTTGGTGGAAGAAGGAAGTTTAAGTGCAGGAGCTATTCAAATGATTGGACACTACATGGCATTAAACGGTGATTGGCACACTTCATTTTTGGAATCAATATTGGATGAATCAGTCTTCAGCGACAGCAGGTACAGTCAAGACGATGTTGTGGTGACCTTATAACCACCAGGTCCACACAATAATCACATGTTAGGCTACTTTCACACTAGCGTTTTTAAATTCCGGTATTGAGTTCCGTCATAGGGGCTCAATACCGCAAAAAAACGCTTCAGTTTTGTCCCCATTCATTGTCAATGGGGACAAAACTGAACTGAAGACAACAGAATGCTCCTGAAAGCATTTCGTTCCGTCTTCAAACCGGAGAACAAACCGCAGCATGCAGCGGTTTGCTCTCCGGTCCAGGCATCCGCACCAAGACGGATCCGGAATGACCCCCAATGCTAGTCAATGGGGACGGATCCATTTGGTGTGACACACCAGTAATCAGGATCTGTCCTCCATTGACTTGCAATGGGGGGTCATTCCGGATCCGGCTACAGAGAAACATACAGACAGACATACATACATAGACATACATACATACACATACATACTCACATACTCCAGCCAGGGACGCCGGCAGCACGTCTTCACGCGCCTCCTGCGCGCAGGTATGACGTTTCCCCACTGCGCCCAGCAGAGGGAGCTGTGGGGAATCGTCATCACTGCGCGCAGGAGGCGCGTGAAGACGTGCTGCCGGCGTCCCGGGCTGGAGTATGTAAGTATGTATGTGTTTGTATGTGTGTGTACGTATGTTCTCTGTGTATGTGTCAACATGTGTGGGGCCGGAGTGCTGCTACGGCTCCACACATGTGTCAGCGGCAGTACGGATCCGTTGGCACCCTTTAGGTGCCGGATCCGTGCTGCCGCTAGTGTGAAAATAGCCTTAGGCATAATTAAGAGCCATTTAATAGTGGCATCAACAGTTATCATGTAATACAATGAAATGTTATTTTGTTATGTTTGTCCTGGACTTATTCTAACCATAATCCCATTGTTTTTCAAAAGGATGGATGAGATCACAGGAGGTTTTGACCAGTTACCCATAGCTTTATCACGTCATGTTGGAAATGCCATTAGATTGAATTCTACTGTAGTTAAAATTTTGAGGACGGAGAAATCTGTGATTGTCCAGTACCGGAAAAATAACTCCTCCGCTCTCACCATAATATCTGCAGACTATGTGATTATCACCTCCACCACCAAGGCCACCAGGCGTATAGAGTTCAGTCCTCCACTGAGTAACGAGAAGTACAATGCTCTGAGTTACGTTCACTATTCAGGTGCCACAAAGATTTATCTCAGCTGTACTGAGAGATTCTGGGAGAAGGATGGGATAGTTGGTGGAAAAAGTTCTACTGATCGACCATCTCGTTACATCTACTACCCAAGTCATAACTTTACCAATGGAAGAGGTCTCCTCCTGGCATCATACACCGACGAAGACGATTCCATGTTTTTTTTGGCACTCAGTAATGAAGAGTGTGTTGATATCCTCCTGGAAGACTTGTCCATCATCCACAGGAGACCAAAGGAGATACTGAGAAAACTCTGCCCAAAGTATGTGGTGAAGAAGTGGAGTCTGGATCCATATTCCATGGGAGCATTTGCCTATTTCACACCATATCAGTTTGGAGATATGTATGAATACTTATCCACACCAGAAGGCAGAATTTACTTTGCTGGGGAGCACACATCATTTCCTCATGGCTGGATCGACACTGCTTGTAAGAGTGGTTTGAAGGCAGCAAAAGAAATTCATAGGAAAGCCAACATGTTCTTCCATCACTGAGTTTTACTTTATTTCTGAAGAAAAGCTATAAATGCTGCGTTGTGTGCATAAAAAAGGGTGCAAAATAATATTTTTGTTTTGTTCTAGCTTAGAATTTAATTAGCATACAGCAAATATATACAGAGTTGGGTGATGGAAGAGAAGTTTGTGATTCAGATAGCCATAAACAGTCCCATTTTAGCATCAGAATTACAGCAGTAACATCCATATCCCTGTGGTTCAAGTGAACTGAACTTGGGTTCTTTGGTGATCTAAGTTCAGTTGACTTCAAGTGGGCCTTGCAGCCATAATGAAGCTAAAATGCAGTTGCTTTACGACTGTCTGAATATTTTCTCACAGTATTCTGCATCAAATTAGAACCTAGGTAAAACATACCATTTTCATTTTACATTCAATACTCTGTGCTGTTATGTATCCTCCTCCTCAGCAGGGGAGGTACTGGTTGGCAATAGCTGGCTGTAATGGGGTTAACCACCCTGTTTAATCCCTCCTGGTAGAGTGGGCTGGTCTGACTTCCTGCCAGGAGTAGTGAGTCACTCTAGAGGAGGGCAAGGCGGAGAAGGGATGTGTGAGGTTCTGTCCTGATAGTGGGGGAGGTGAGAAGTAGCTCATAGAGCATCCGCTCCTATGAACCATATTAAGGGCCAGGATCCAAATCCTTAAGTAAAACCTTGGGATTCCAAGCTGCAGAGTGATTAGGGAGAGTTTACAGACACTGCTGTAAGGTGAGGGATAACAGCTCAGACACCATCGCCTAGCAGACAACCCTTAGGTCAGTATCACCTAAGTGCAGAATTGCAGCCATCCAACCTGCCAACAAACCTCCTAAGCTGCTGTTAAAAAATTGCACTTAAAGCCTGCTAATGCTGTATGTATTTCTAGTTCTACGTTGTACTTAGTAAAAAGGACTTTGTTTCATTCAACTCTTGCCTCATTCTTCAGTTTTATAACTTTCACTTTCAGGGAGCGATAGCCTCCCACTGATAACATACAAACACTCAGGTGAACAGAAAGTGTAAGTATGGGGGAGTCTGGAGAGATTGTTGTTGGCCAAATGAACCTTCTGCCAACAGGTAACCACTTAACCTTAAACAAGAAAAAGAAGCATAACCTGCCTTTGAATCCAGAGGAAAAAAAACAGACTGGTTTGCGTTTCCCACGCAAGTCAGAGCAGAGCAGTGTAGTCTAGCTTATACAGTCATGGCCAAAAGTTTTGAGAATGACACAAATATTATATTTTCACATGATCTGCTGCCCTCTGGTTTTTATGTGTGTTTGTCAGATGTTTTTATCACATACAGAAATATAATTGCAATCATATTATGAGTAACAAAAGCTTATATTGACAGTTAGAATAAGTTAATGCAGCAAGTCAATATTTGCAGTGTTGACCCTTCTTCTTCAGGACCTCTGCAATTCTACCTGGCATGCTCTCAATCAACTTCTGGACCAAATCCTGACTGATAGCAGTCCATTCTTGCACAATCAATGCTTGCATTTTGTCAGAATTTGTAGGTTTTTGTTTGTCCACCCGTCTCTTGATGATTGACCACAAGTTCTCAATGGGATTAAGATCTGGGGAGTTTCCAGGCCATGGACCCAAAATCTCTATGTTTTGTTTCCTGAGCCATTTAGTTATCACCTTTGCTTTATGGCAAGGTGCTCCATCATGCTAGAAAAGGCATTGTTGATCGCCAAACTGCTCTTGGACGGTTGGGAGAAGTTGCTCTCGGAGGACATTCTGGTACCATTCTTTATTCATGGCTGTGGTTTTAGGCAAGACTGTGAGAGAGCCGATTCCCTTGGCTGAGAAGCAACCCCACACATGAATGGTTTCAGGATGCTTTACAGTTGGCATGAGACAAGACTGGTGGTAGCGCTCACCTTGTCTTCTCCGAATAAGCTGCTTTCCAGATGTCCCAAACAATCGAAAAGGGGATTCATCAGAGAAAATGACTTTACCCCAGTCCTTAGCAGTCCACTCCCTGTACCTTTTGCAGAATATCAGTCTGTCCCTGGTGTTTTTTCTGGAGAGAAGTGGCTTCTTTGCTGCCTTCCTTGAGACCAGGCCTTGCTCCAAGAGTCTCCGCCTCACAGTGCACTCACACCTGCCTGCTGCCATTCCTGAGCAAGCTCTGCACTGCTGGTAGCCCAATCCCACAGCTGAAACACTTTTAAGAGACGGTCCTGGCGCTTGCTGGTCTTTCTTGGGCGCCCTGGAGCCTTTTTGGCAACAATGGAACCTCTCTCCTTGAAGTTCTTGATGATGCGATAGATTGTTGACTGAGGTGCAATCTTTCTAGCTGCGATACTCGTCCCTGTTAGGCCATTTTTGTGCAGTGCAGTGATGACTGCATGTGTTTCTTTAGAGATAACCATGGTTAACAGAAGAGAAACAATGATGCCAAGCACCAGCCTCCTTTTAAAGTGTCCAGTGGTGTCATTTCTTACTTAATCATGA
>ONZH01009466.1:0-21032 GCA_900303285.1 Rhinella marina
GGAAGTGTTGCGCTGTGGGACTGTACCTCACATGGCTGACTTTATGTTAGGCTGCCTTTGTCTAGATCCTCGCGTGAAGACCATTCTGGCCACCAGTGATTACTGGGTGTACACCCTCCTAGACCACGGTGTAAGGACAATTTCTCCACTCTAATTCCTGCGGAGGAAAGGACTACAAGGGTCAATTCATACCACAAGGCGCTGGTGCAAAAAATGCTACAAGCATTTCCATCTGACACCGCTAGTGACAGGGGGCGGACTGCAGTGGGCCGAGTAATAGGGGAGAGGAGCGGAAAAGGCAGCGTGTCCAGCAAGGGCAGGGGTACACTGGGTTAGGCCTTTGCCATTTTTTTGTCACCCCAGTCAGACCGTACTACCTGTCTATGGGTTAGGCAGAGTAGGGCGGAACTGTACCGCAATATGGTGAGGGAGTATGTCACAGACCAGACCAGCGTCCTGAGCGATCACTCCACGCCATACAATTATTGGGTGTCCAAAATGGACAAATGGCCTGAACTGGTGCAGTACGTCTTGGAGGTGTTGGCCTGCCTGCCGCTAGCGTACTGTCGGAAAGGGTTTTTAGTGCTGCTGGGGGGATAATCACCGACAAACGGACCCGCCTGTCGACTGACAGCGCCGACAGGCTGACGTTCATCAAGATGAACAAGTCGTGGATATCACCCCACTTCTCTTCCCCACCGCAGGATAGCAGCTAAAGTCCCTAAGAGCCCTTGTATCCTCCTCCTCTTCCATCACAGTTGCTAACGCAACAATTTTTACGGAGGGCCAACTGGCTCTCTACACACAATTTTTACGGAGGATCAACAGGCTCTCTACACACAATGTTTACGGAGGACCAACTGGCTCTCTACACACAATTTTTACGGAGGATCAACAGGCTGTCTTCACACAATGTTTATGGTGGGGCATAAAAGGCCTGTTGCTCGCCTTCTGTCTCTCTCCAAAAAATTCATCCTGAGGCCATTTTAGTGGCTGTTGAAGTTTTCCTGTGGTTCGCCTTCTGTCTCTATTCAAAAATTTCTGCCTGAGGTCCAAGTACTACTGGCTTTCGAAAATTTTACTCCTCCTCCTCCTCCTCCGCGCCTACTGTCTCTCCAAAAAAGCTTCTTTCTGAGGCCCAACTACTGTGGTACTGGACTGATCCAGGTGTAGGTGACCAGACCTCAGCATGTCAGCACTGATCACTGGGTCAGTCTGCTACCAGTGTCCGCCACCTTACAGCAGCCATTCACATCCTGTCACCCGGCTTTCCCATGTATGAATGACAGATCATTGCCCTGGTTTGGTAATGGTGTGTGTATGTGTGTGTGCAGTGACGTAGCTAAAGGCTCATGGGCCCTGGTGCAAGAGTTCAGCTTGGGCCCCCCTTCCCTCAGTGCTATATGTTTTTCTTATGCGGCACAAGGTTTTTTGGGCCCCCTAAGGCTACTGGGCCCGGTAGCGACTGCTACCTCTGCACCCCCTATAGCTACGCCCCTGTGTGTGTGACACTTGGTGTCAGGGTCAGTCCTGCAGCAGTGGGGATTAGAGGGACGAATGATATGTATTGCACAGTCCCTGCCCAGTGCCTCCCCCTGCACATGTGACTATGCCATCACTGAAGGTCCTGTCGCTCCTTGCACTGTCTCTGCCTGCTCCATGCATGCTGCCCCTGGTGTTCCCTATCCATTTCCGTGGTGTTTCCATCACTTTCGGAGGTTTTCAGGTATTTAGGCAACCTTGCCTAAGAAGAACTTTTGTCTCCTGCAAAAATGCTCGGATCTCCCATTGACTTCAGTAGGGTTCGTTATTCAGAATGAACATCCGAACTTCCGGAAATGTTCGAGTACCGAGCACAAGAGCATTTTAGTACTCACTGATCTCTATTTAAAATCTTCCGTCTGCCACTCCTAAGAAGATACCGGTCCATGTACCGAAGTGCACAAGTCTGCAGGGGGCTGATTTCCACCTACAAGATCCCCCTCAATTGCGGTGATGACGGAGTGGAGTGGAGCTAGGGAGCGGAGCTGATTCACTCTGTGGCTCGCATCCCACCCCTGGAACCGGAAGTCCGAGTTTTTCTTTTAACAGTTGGAAAGCGGCTTCTCTCTCTTCATTCCATTCTACCGGTATCTTAGTATTCTGAGAGCCTTTAGGATGACCCTTCACAAGCTCCTGGATAGGCTCCGCAATTTGAGCGAAGTGAGGGACAAATCTCCGGTAGTAACTTGCAAATTCAAGAAAGCTCTTGACTTCTTTGACTGTCTTAGGAGCTGGCCAGCTTTGTACTGCAGCTATCTTTTTGGGGTCTGGTTTAACACCCTTCACACTCACAACATGTCCCAGATATTTCACTTGGGGCTTCAGTAAGTGGCATTTTTTGAATGCTACTTGACGGATGGTAGTCACTTGAGATCCGGTATCAATTAAAGCAGGAAATTTCACTCCGTTGATGCCAACTTCAATCACGGGGTGGGCGCCCACATACTTAGACATAAAGGCTGGATCTTTGGGACCTAGTATTCTTCCTCCTGAGGGGCGGCTCTTGGCCTCAGGGGATACCCATTTAACTGCAAACAGTCCCTTTCAGTGTGTCCAGGCTTCTGACAATGCTGGGATTTTCGCTTTCTGGTGCCACGATACCCAGGATCTGACACTCTACCGTTTGGCTGACGTCGCTCTTCTCGTGGACCGGGTGTAGGATGATCTTGTGGAGCGGAAGTCCCCTTCTCATCCTTGGGGTGATGTTCTACTCGCTCTGCTTCCTTATCCTCTCCATATTCTCAGCTAGGAGGGAGACTTGAGCAGTCAGGGCTGCAACAGCATCTGGGACGGGTACCTGAGACCCGTGCTCAGCTATCTGGCCGCAGGTCAGGCGATTTCTTCTTGATTTCAGGGGGTTCAGACTGGTGACTTTCTCCCAGGATGCCAATAGCAAGCTCCTTAAAATCTAAGAACGGGGTATCTGGGTGCTGAGCTGATGTTTGAGGGATTCGTCTAGGACACCTTCAATAAATTGCTCTCAGGGTTTGATCTTGTCCCTCAGCTTCACGGAGGTCTATGTGGATAACCGCTCTCAGAGCTTCCTGCAGGGACAGGGCAAAGTCTCTCAAAGTCTCCATTGACTGCTGTCGCTTTCCAAAGAAGCGCATCTTTAGCTCAGAGGCGGTCCTAGTGTCAAAAGTGGTAGTCGGTCTACGATCAGCTCAGCTGTTTTCCACTCTGGCTGAGGCCAGGACTTACTGGCCAATCAGGATTTCCACTTTCTGGTCCTGAGATACTGGATATAGTTTAAAGGTAACTAACGTTTTATCACGGAATTCCCTGAGTGAATGGGGTTCTCCTGAATAACGTGGGAGCCAAGGTGCTCAAAAGTAATGTGGCATAGTCAGAGGCATGATGCATGTGGCTGCAGCAGCTTCTGGTGGATCACTGCAGTCCTAATGGGTGCTATGTTCACTGTCAGACATGGCTCTTGATACCCTGTACCAGACTAGAGGGGTCAGTGCCAGCTAAAATGCAATTTGAGTACACGTTGCTATGGGTAACGGCAGCAGAATTGGTGCGTGGCTCCTTTAAGAGTCGCTGCAACTTCTCAATTTTGGGAAGTAAGATGCTCTGGCAGACAGATTATAGCCCATAAAAGTCTTGGGTGGATGCCTTCCTTCTCAAGAGCTGATGCCCAAATCCAAGATAGCTGATTAACTTCTGTTTTGCCATAGTTCTGCAACTGATGCAGATTCACACTCTCCAGCAGTAAGTTCCTGCAATAAAGTCTCTTGTAGGGGGTTTTACAGATAGAGGGGGCCTTCTAGGTGCAAAAAGTAGATTCTGTTCGTGACGCCAAATGCAACACTCGGACGCCAATTTTTTTGCTATGGGCGAACCTCTCCCCAGGGCCCGCTAAGGATGTTATAACACTCGCCCCAGGTGTAGGATTGCCAAGTGGTATATTGTATGGCCTAAAATGTCTCTGGAGTGTCATGGTGCTCCTACCTAGAAGACAGCTGGACCCCAGACTTTGGCTCCGGTTGCAATAATAGGGGGAATAATAGAGGGTCATAGTAAAAAAAGGGGTCCAAACCTTTTGGTGAAATCCAACGCAGCTTTACTTAGGCAAACTTGCATCTAGGTAACAAACTTCTGACTTTATCTTGGTTTCCAGCAGGCTTAGGCATGTGAACTTGGCAGGCAAAAATCATCCTCTATATCTCTGTAGCTCACTGGTGTACTAACTTTCTTTAACTTGGATTTCTTCCAATGCTGAAGTTTTCTGCTTGGTCTGACTTCACTTGTGCCAGGGAAACACCTCCTGGCTGATGAGGTTGTAATCCTCTGTCTTTCAGGCCACCAGAGCTGAAGGTGCTCTGGCTGGCAGGGCACGTCCTTCCCTTAGCAGGGGTAAGGGGGTTCTAAATGGTATCCACCCTTACTGCAGGAAGTGGGAACAGTCCACTTCTCTGAAGAATGGAGGGTGTCAGAATGGAAGTGGAAAGTTCCATTCTGAATAACTATACAATAGCTCTGCCTTTGTTTTGCTGCCACCTGCTGGTACACCAGGCACATTACATAGTAAAACAGTTTCAAACATTATATAGATATTCACATTGTTGTATGAGCTGTAATAAAATACATAGATGAAATTGAGGTTCGCCGACATGGGTAGTAGCAGGGAGTAAGAGTGGTAACACTACTCTGGGGTGTTACAACAGCACCCTGCTTGAAGGAGTTGATGTGGAGTATAGCCCTAACTGGCACTGTATCATCAACACCATCGATGATGGTAAACGCTGGGGCCAGACTGTGGAACAAACTCCCTTGTCTCAGAAGACTTGTTCCGATGAGATCATAGATACCCCTGTGTAGGTTCTGCAGTTCCTGCTACCAGGTTCAGATTACCAACTGTGGATACGAAGCTGCATAAATACCTGGGGAGACATTACCATGGAAGGGCATTTGGTAGCTTTTAATGAAATAATGTCTAAATATGATCTCCGGAAACATGACCTTTATAAGTATCTTCAACTCAGACATTTAATACGATCTCTACAATTCTCATCTGATACAAAACCAGACACCTATGAATCGTACTTTGCCAACCCCGCTTTACTAACTAAAGGTATATCTAAGAGAACTTCAGCAGCTCCGCAGTCCGGAACAACTATCCTTTCAAGCAAAATGGGAAATCGACTTAAAGAGGACCTTTCACCGCTCCTGACATCCCTGTTTTAATAACTTCATGCATTCCCCATGTAATAACAAGTCTGGAACATCTATTCTTATGTCTGTATGTTGTGCCATTTCTTTATTATTTGCACTAGAAGTTATAAATGAATTGCTATTTGCCTTCAGTAAAGGAACAGAGGGGAGGTAACAAGTTGGGGTGTGTATATCTGCACAGTCTGAACATGACAGCACTGATTGGCTAGAGTCAGACTGAGCAGGTACACGCCCCCAACTGGTCACCTCCCCTCTGTTCCTTTACTGAAGGCAAATAGCAATTCATTTATAACTTCTAGTGCAAATAATAAAGGAATGGCAAAACATAGAGACATAAGAATAGATGCTCCAGAATTGTTAGTACGTGGGGGATGCATGAAGGTATTAAAACAGGCATGTCAGGAGCGGTGAAAGGTCCTCTTTAAAATGTCATTTCTCTTCAGAACAAGGGAACTATGTATTTTCTCTGAGCGAGTCTATTTCCAGGTGTGTTAATCACTTAGAGGCCACTGGGAAGTTGTATAGGTGGAATTATACTCCTTACCGGCTTTCCAACATATTCCCAAATGCGTCCAATGTATGTTGGAGTTGCTCACGGGAAGTGGGTACATTACTGCACATTTGGTGGGGATGTGAGGAGATCAGGAGATTCTGGGTTTCCATTAGACAGTACTAAGTGCGGTACTTCGGGTACCAATTCCATGGGGTCCTGAAGCAGCTCTTTTACCTATAGGTGTAGATACCTTGTCACAGCCAGAGGCGACCATTCTTACTGTCACTAGAACATTGGTGCCCAAATGTTGGAAGGGCACCTCTCTTCCTGCCGTAGGAGAAATTGTAGGAAGGGTCAGTTATAACTTTGTTATGGAGGAGCTTATTGCTAGAAGATTAAAGAAGAACTCCCACAAAAAATGTTATTCTCTGACCTGTTAGAAAGGTGCATGATGTAATCTGTAGTGAATGTAATCTTCTCATCAGAGACTGTATTTGTGAGTTATCCCCTCTCTTCTTATTGTAGCTGGGTCATGTGACCAACTCCCTGACCTCCAACTGACCCAGGACAGGAAGCCAGTCACTGCTCTATTTATTCCTATGAGACTGAAAGTGAGGCTCCCATAGGAATGCATAGAGAAATAGACTTCCTGTCCACACATAAGATGCTGTGTGAGGTGGTGAGTCTGATTGCTGGTCACATGACACAGATGAGAAGCATCAGGGAGATATAACTCACAAATACAGACACTGGTAAGAAAATGACATTCACTACAGATTACATCATGTACATTTCTATGAGGACATGGAATACATTTTTTTGCGGGAGTTCTTCTTTAAATACAGTATCTGCATTCACTTCGCAATGGGAAAAGTAGAGTGTATTTCGACAACATGGAGTGTGCTCTTTATAATGTGGCATTTGAAAGGAACAAAGTGGGCGTGATGGGCTAATGGGCCTTCTGTAGTTTTTAAAGCATCTGAAGGAAAGCAGCGTACTTTACTGTTATTACTGTTTGCAGTTCTCTTTTATTTCTTCTTAAAGAGGACCTCTCCCCGCTCCTGACATGCCTGTTTTAATGGCTTCATGCATTCCCCATGTAATAACAAGTCTGGAACATCTATTCTCATGTCTGTATGTTGTGCCATTCCTTTATTATTTGCACTAGAAGTTATGAATGAATTGCTATTTGCCTTCAGTAAAGGAACAGAGGGGAGGTAACCAGTTGGGGGCGTGTACCTGCAAAGACTGACTCTAGCCAATCAGTGCTGCCATGTTCAGTCTGTGCAGGGACACACCCCCAACTGGTCACCTCCCCTCTGTTCCCTTACTGAAGACAAATAGCAATTCATTCATAACTTCTATTAGAAATAATAAAGGAATGGCACAACATGGAGACATAAGAATAGATGTTCCAGACTTGTTATTACATGGGGAATGCATGAAGCGATTAAAACAGACATGTGAGGAGCGGGGAGAGGTCCTCTTTAAATTTCCCCTGCACATACATATCTTACTGAGAGAATCCAACTTACTGAGCCTTTTCATGACATGGTGGGTTATTCGATAAAATCTGTTTGTTTAGCTAAAAAAAAACCCATAAAACAGATGGACAATGACCCAACACATAAAGCCAAAGCAACCCAGGAGGTTATTAAAGCAAAGAAGTGGAAGATTCTTGAATGGCCGAGTCACCGGATCTGAACCCAATAGATCAGGAACTTCAGACAGAAAGGCCACAAACAAACAGCAACTGAAAACCGCTGCAGTAAAGGAGGAAACCCAGCGTCTGGTGATGTCCATGAGCTCAGGCCGTCATTGCCAACAAAGGGTTTTCAAAATAACTCTCCTGTGTGAATTCGCTGATGTTTCTCCAGATGATATTTGAACATAAAGCATTTCCCACATGCTGAACATGAAAACAGCATCTCTCCTGTGTGACATCTTAGATGATTCGTAAGGTATGATTTCTGACTAAAACATTTCTCACATTCCGGACACGAAAATGTCTTCCCCCCTCGTGTCAGTTCTCAGATGATAAAGAAAACGTGATTTAGAGGTAAAATGTTTCTCACATTCTGAACATGAATATGGCTTCTCCCCTGTGTGACTTCTTAGATGAGTCATGAGACCTGATTTCTAGATAAAACACTTCTCACATTCAGGACATTAAAATGGCTTCTCACCTGTGTGAGCTCTCAGATGATCAAGAAGATATGATTTAGAGGTAAAATTTTTCTCACATTCAGGACATAAATATGGCTTCTCCCCTGTGTGAGTTCTCAGATGACGAAGAAGATTAGATTTAGAGGTAAAACATTTCTCACATTCTGAACATGAATATGGCTTCTCTCCCGTGTGACTTCTTAGATGACTCGTAAGACCTGATTTCTTACTAAAACACTTCTCACATTCAGGACATGAATATGGCTTCTCTCCCGTGTGACTTCTTTGATGTTGAGTAAGATGTGATTTATACCCAAAACTTTTACCACATTCCAAGCATGAAAATTTTGTGTCTTCTTAGATGATCATTTACATGTGATTTGTAACTAAAACACTTCTCACACTCAGGACATGAAAATGGCAGGTGTTCATCACGATGTGGTTTCCAGTGAAAACCTCTCCCACATTCAGGACACGAAAATGGCTTCTCCCCTGTGTGAATTCTCTGATGTGATACAAGAATTGATTTATAGGAAAAACACTTCCCACATTCTGAACAAGAAAATGGTTTCTCCCCGGTGTGAGTTCTTAGATGACTCGTAAGATTTGATTTCTTACTAAAACACTTCTCACATTCAGGACATGAAAATGTCTTCTCCTTTGTGTGACCTCGTGGGTGATCCATAACATTCACAAAAATGGCTCCTCCTCGTCCAAATTCTGAGATGATAAAGCTGATTTATGAGTAAAACATTTTCCACGATCTGAGCAAGAAAATAGCTTCTCTTTGTCGCTCAAGACCCGAAATCTCATATTCTAGGCATGAAAATGGCCTTTCAACTGTGTGAATTCTCTCATATATTGCAAGACTAGATTGATTATCTTCTATTTCATACAGAGGAGATAAAGCAAGATTCCCGTGGGAGCCTCTCGTACCATCTTTACCTGAAAAAGAAACAAAGGGGGAGAAATGTTGAAGCCAGATTTCTGAGTGCAGAGCTTCATAAAGTAAACTCTTGGCCTAATCTTTGCAAAAAAATAAGTTTACAACATTTTGCTTTTTTACATAGCTCACTTTGGGAAAGTGTGTGTGGTCAGCCTGTCAAGTCGATTTAAACCAGATTCATCAAATGCTTCTTTTTTAACCCCTTCCCGACCGACGCCGTACATGTACGGCGCGCGGGCGGTGCGGGGACATGACGCCCGCTCGCGGGTGCGGCGGGCGTCATGCCTGGCAAGTCTCTGCTGTTTCTAACAGCAGAGACTTGCCGCTTCTCACCTTCATCGGCGGCGACTTCCAGGGCCTTACTGATGCCGTGATCACACGTGATCACGGCATCAGGATGCGTCTGAACCCAGAAGCCCACGCTTCCGGCTGGTGTACAGACGCCCCGATTGGCCAATCGGGGTGTCTGTACACCATATGAAAACTGTAATCCTCGCTGATGAGGATTACAGTTTTCAAACTGCAATTCTTATTCTGGCCACTAGATGGCAGGCCAGGATAAGAAATGAGCAATTCATGGATTTAACTAGTAAATCCATGATTGCTCATAAAGAAAAAAAACAAAACACAATAGATCAGATGATATTTGAGCTTTAAAATAATCACAGAAAAATTTTAAAAAAATGTTAAAAAATATATAAAAAATAAAAAAGATATAAAAGTTAAAATCACCCCCCTTTCCGTATAAGTAAAAAATAAATACCTAAATAACAATAAATATAAACATCATGGGTATCACCGTGACCGAAAACGCCCGTACTTTTAAAATATAAAAAAAGAATTTCAATACGGTGAATTGTGTGGCGGAAAAAAGCGTCCAAATGGCGATTCGCAGTTTTTTGTTGCTTTTTTTGTTCTAAAAAAATTTAAATAAAAAGTGATCAAAAAGTCATACACACCCCAGAATGGTATCAATAAAAACTTCAGACCGCCCCGCAAAAAATGAGCCCCCATATAGCTCTGTACACATAAATACCAAAAAGTTATAGGGGTCAAGATGTGACAAGGAAAAAAAGGAAAAAGGGCAACTTTCTAATTATTTTATCACCATCTAAACGCAGGAAAAACTATACATATTAGGTATCGCCGGATTCGTACTGACCAGTAGAATGAAAGTAACCGGTCAGTTTTAATGCACATCGAACGCTGTAAATAAGAAACCCGTAGAACTGTAGCGGAATAGCGGTTTTCTTGCAATTTCACCCCATTTGGAATTTTTTTCCCGCTTCCCACTACACCATATGTAATATTAAATGGTGGCGTTGGAAAGTACAACTTGTCCCGCAAAAAACAAGCCCTCATACAGCTATGTGAACAGAAAAATAAAACATTTATGGCTGTTTGAAGGCAGGGAGCGCAAAACGAAAATGCAGAACCGAAAAAACCTCCGGTCGTGAAAGGGTTAAAAGTTGCACAAAAGGGCACAACCTTACTCCAGTAAAAAAGTGGCTTAGAAAGTGAAGTAATAAATCCAGATGCCTAGAGATATGCCACATTTATCAGACGTTGAGTGAGATTTGATAAATTTATTCCAACTACAGAAAAGCAGAAGAAAATAAAAAATACCCAAACTATTTCTATTAATTGCGAATCAAATGCTATAAAATTTGACCTTTTCCCAAGTCATTACAAGCTGGACCTTTCCACCTTCAAGGATTAAAAGGCTTAATTCATCAGAGAAACCTGTGTAGAATGGTTTAATTTAGCTGTTTCTTTCGGTTTAATTCTATGTCATGTGGTTGATTAGTGGTCCCCGGTATCTGGCAGTGTTTTTGAGGTCTGAAGTCCATGCGTACTGCACACTAAAGACCTTTAGGAGGAGCTAGGTGGGTCCAGGAAGCTTGAAAACATCTGTCCATGCAATAAGGAAGCTAGTTCCACCGAGGACACGTGGCTTCTTACTACCACCTATCTTTGTAGTATATGGGCGTCAACCAGGTGCCATATTAGGAACTGGTCGATGGGGATCTCACTCATTTGTCCACTTTAACATCCATCAGTCTCCAAAGAGCCCTCCAGAATGTAGATGTGAACTCCACCCCTCTATCAGAGACAATATGCTGGGGCAGTCAATAAGAACAGAAAATACGCTCTATGAATAAACAAGATAATTTAGGTGCAGAAGGTAAATCGGGCAATGGGACAAAATGGGCCGTTTTAGAAAATCAGTCCACCGCGGCCCAAATGATGAAGGCGGGATGTCTATGATAAAATCCATTGCGATGTGTTGTCTTGGGGCCTCAGAAATAGGTAACGGAAGTTCAGTAGATCTACAGGCTTCTGTCTGCACAAGAAGTAACATAGTCCTTGACATCCTGAAAGAGAGTAGGCCACCAATAATACCTGGAAAGGAGAGGAAGAGTCTTACAGAGACCAGCATGTCCCACAAATGTTGACCTATATCCCTAGGCTACAATCTCTTTTCTTCTGGTGGGCAGAACAAATATCCTCCCAGGTGGAATAACTTTAATTCATAAAGGCACTACAGGGACAATTGGAGCTGGATGGATTACATGTTTTGGTTCCTCCACCTGATCATCTGCCTTGACGATCTTTTCAGTATGGATGGAAACGCAGGATATGATTGAATCAGGGGAATGTAAAGTCACCACAGGCTGACGAGGGGTTTACTGAGACTTTTTAACTGATGACCTATCCACTAAATACGTCATCAGTGATTGATCAGTGGGCATCTGACACCTGGAACCCTGTCAGTCAGCTCTTTCAGAAGGCCACAGAAGCGCCACGGCCTTCTTCCATCTTAGCCTAGGACAGTGACGTCATGTTTATCGGTCACGTGGCCAAGTGAATGGAGCCAAGTGGCATTACCAAGCACAGGCGCTATCCAATGCTGTGTTTAGTAAGTTGAGAGAAGACCTCTGGATAGGTCAGTTAAAAAGTTTAAGAAAACCCCTTTAGGCAATGTACACGTTTGTTGGAAATTTGTATTTATGATTGCATTTTACTCATTTTGGCTAAAAATCATATTTTCATTTGGCCATTAGGAAAAAATATTGAGCCGTTCTGTCACAAACGGTTAACTGTTTTTCTAGCTGTGTGACTGGTACTTTCACTTTCACTTTGTGCCCATCATCTAAGAACCCTTATCTCTAAATTACTGAGATGTCATAAACACTAATTTAAGTCACATACTTATCAGTAAGAAGAGAACTGAGCTATTAGTGTTTATCACGTCCGGGAGCAGAGATAAGGAGCCCGTCAGCTCCCCAGATGACGGAAAAGACAGAAACTCCACAGGCTGCCACTACAACATCTCAGCTCTGTACAGAGAAAAGGATTCCATATTTTTTAATAAAGACCTATTTAAAAAATGATTTTTAGCTCAAAAGAAGTACAATGCAGTAATTAAAAAAAAAAAAAAGTCCTCAAAAGTGTCCATAGCTTTTAAGGCCAACTACAGATATGTCAAATTTTTGTGACGTGCCCACCATCAGCCAACTTAATGGCCAGAAGGAGTAATTGAGGATTTAGAATAGAAGCCACAGGTGACCTTCTATCCAGAGGAACTTCTTTGAGTGAGAAGTGCTTCGGCTCCCTCAGAGGATGCGTCCACCTCCAGAGAGGAAACGGGAAGATTTTGTAGAGAAGCCTGCTCGACAGTCTAGAATGCAAATTCTACCTCAGGCGTCCACTCATTAGGCCTAGTTCACACTAGCGATTGTGAGCCAAAACCAGGTGAGGGTCAAAAACTCAGATCTTCATCTCCATGATACCTTATCTGTGTGGAGGCTTCACTGCTGGTTGTGGTTCAGGATCACTGATGAAAATCACTGACCTAATAACTGAAGAGTGAACTAAGCCTTCGAGTTCAGCCCTTTGCAGTCAAGAGCCGCGATGGGAGCGGTAAGAGTGAAGAAATGAGGAATAGATTGCCGATTGTAATTTGTGTGGCAAAGAAAAGGTCGACTACTTAAACAAGCTTTTTTCTAATTTGGAGCATAGTCTATTCTCCTGCAGATGCTGGAAGATGGCGCGGATGTCTGAGCCACAGAAAAAAAACAAGACATTGTCAAAGCAAGCTAGGACACAGACATAAACGAGGCCCCGAAAACATCATTAACCGCCTAACTGCCAGAGTCCACCTCCAGCAGTGGGAAAATGATCTAACTGAAGGGAGGAGGGAGGGCTGCTTTATGTGCTGCTACCTCCTGTATGGTAGAAGCTAGAAACATGCAACTGGTCTTGTTTGAAAGCTTTCAGACAATACCAGAATGACAGCAATATGTTCAGTACAGGGAAAGATATCACTGATAGAAGTCGAGATGCTGTGAATGAAGCTGAAAGTGAAAATGAACAGGTTTTACCCGCAATTATTCCTGATTGTGATCTCCTCTGTTGCTCAGCTGTCTTATATGAAAGCCTGAAATGTCAGATTTCAAACAGGACCAGTTGCATGTTTCTAGCTGCTACCATTCTGGAGATAGCAGCATTTAAAACAGCTCTCCCCCCTCTAGTTAGCTACTTTTCCCACTGCTGGAGCTGGACTCCGGCAAACAGATAAAGGGGTCCTCTCACTTCTGCAAATGGCATTTATCATGTAGAGAAAGTTAATACAAACCACTCACTACGGTATTGTGATTCTCCATGTTGCTTCCTTTGCTGGCTGGCTTCATTTTTCCATCACATTAGACACTGCTTGTTTCCATGGTTACAACCATTCTGCAATCCATCAGTGGTGGTCGTCCTTGCACAGAATAGGAAAAAGCGCTAATCTATGTGCGGTCCTATGGTCCCGGCCACCAGAGAGGCTGGCACATTTTTTATGGTGTGCAAGCACGACCACCACTGATGGATTGCAGGGTGGTCGTTACCATGGAAACAAGAAGTATATTATGTGATGGAATAATTAGTCTAGCCAGCAATGTAAGCAATAAGGACAATCACAATACATTAGTAAGTGCCTTGTATTAACTTCCTCTACATGATAAATGCCTCTTACTGAAGAGACACAACCCCTTTAAGGAATTCCTGGACAACTGCAGGGACATTACAAAGACTAAAAGGATCAACAATATATCCATGGTGACCACCACAAGTGGATTTCCACTTCTCACTCTTACATATGCAGATCAGGTTGTAGTCCCCTCGTGGAACTAACTTCATGAACACCCGGGCTCCACAAAGTCTGTCATAAAGCTCAGGAATCAGCGGCAGAGGAGATCTATTTCTCACTGTAATCAGATTTAGGCCGCGGTGATCAATACAGGATTGTAGAGAACCATCCTTCATAACAGAGAAGAATCCAGCTCTAGCAGGAGGGGCGGACTTCCAGCCAGGGCTTGGACCTGTATGACGTATTGACCTACTGTGAGGTTTCCCGGACTCTTCAAAGACACTGTGGAAGGTACAGAAATTCTTGTAGGTTGTAAGTCAAGGGATCACTCTACTCCTTGAGAAGTGACCCATCCTATAGCTTCTCCATACAGCAGGGAAATCAGGAAGCCAACTTGGACCGGCCCATGGGGAACTGATGAGCCTGAAATTCAAAGTGGATAGTGCACTGCTGGCATTGTGGAGGTCCTTTTTAAGGGGATAGGGCACTGTATAGGTCACAGTTAAGGGGACGTGCCTCTGTGCCAGTCGCTTAAGGGTGGGACCACTGTGAACCTCACTTTTAAGGGGTTAGGCTGCTGTGGAGGTCACTTTTGAGGGGGTTGTGGTGTTGTGGAGGTCACTTAAAGGGACACGACACTATGAAGGTCACTGTTAAGGGGGTGGTGCACTATGGAGGGGTGGGGCAATGTGGACACCCGAGTTAAAGGGGTGGACCTGTAAAGGTCACTGTTAAGGGGGTGGGCATCTGTAGAGGTCAGTAAATGGGGGAGGCCATTGTGGAGATCACTTTTAAAGGGTCAGGCCGCTGTTGACATCATTATTAAGGAGGTCAAGGCACTGTGGAGGTAACTTTAAGGTAGGCAGGGCTCTGTGGGGGTCATTGTGAAGGAGGTGGAGTGCTCTGGAGGTCACTGTTAGGTGGAAAGGGACATGTGGGGGTCACAGGTAAGAAAGTGAGGTGCTGTGGAAGTTACAGTTAAAGAGGTTCTCCAGGAATTAAGAAAATGAAAATACTTAAAGGGAACCTGTCATCACCGAAACCCCCCCTGAACTAGAGTAATCGGTGTATAGTGTAAGTGATGCTGAATCCGAATATGTAAGTTTTATCTTCATACTCACTTCCATTCTGACGCTGTGCTCCCACAAACCTGCAGTAAAATGCACTCAGTGGACTCTTCTTTGAGTCCTCTCCATTATGTGAGTGAGCACCGGAGTCCACTGAGTGCATTTTACTGCAGGTTTGTGGGAGCACAGCGTCGGAATGGAAGTGAGTATGAAGATAAAACTTACATATTCGGATTCAGCATCACTTACACTATACACCGCTTACTCTAGTTCAGGGGGTGTTTCGGAGATGACAGGTTCCCTTTAAATGTTACTTTATTATAAATATATTCCCAAATACCTTACATTAGTTATAACGACTTGTTTTGTTTAGGAAGCAATCATGTGGAGAAATAAAATGGCCGCCGTCCTATTAGTGCACACAGAACCTGTCCTAATCACACAGGAGGACAAGTTACTTCACAACACTGAGGTATAGAGCTGCCTCATCCTCCTCTCTGCTCTGCTTGTCAGGGATTATTATCCCTAATACATAACATCTTTACCTAAATCTCTGTAGGAATGGAGTTCATGAGCAGATGTGGCTTAAAAGAAGCAGCTCTTGTGTGCAGTCTCCATTACCACAGTCTGCCCTGTCCGTCCTCTCTGTACTTCATGTCTCCTGATGATCATAATTCCCACAAAGATTCAGCTAAATATCATATTGTGTAGTCAGAAACATAATCCCTAAGAGTCAGAGCAGAGAGGAGGATGAAGCAGCTCTTTCTCTCACTTGTCCTGCTGTGTGAGGACAGGACAGGTTCTGTGTCTACTAACAGGACGGCGGCCATTTTGCTTCTCCTACTGATTGCTCCCTCCACAAAACAAGCCAATATAACTAATGAAAGGTATTTGGGAATATATTTATAATGAAGTAATATTTGCATATTTTCATTTTCTTAATTCCCGGAAAGGAGTTGGAGCGCTGTGGAGATCCCAGTTAGGTGGGTGGTCCTCTGTGGAGGTCACTGTTAATGGGCGGGGCACTGTGGAAGTCATGTTTAAGGGGTCGTGAGCTGTGGACATCTTTTAACCAAACAAACAGTAAATTAAATAGACAAAATATACCCGCGTGATACCAGATCATTCTGCTGGTAAATGATAAAAGTGTTTCCTCTAATTTCCGACTGTTGGGCAATTTTTCAAAATATTTTTTTCTCCTTTATTTGTATCTCCTGCCCCACAGGTTGATTTTAATCAGTGTAACTATAAAGCCGAGTGATTCGGCATGCATGTTGGTGTCTGCATTCCTGAACTAGGGGAGGTCTTTGAAGCACCAGAAATGGCAAAAGGCAGAGCGGATACAGCGTACATGTGGAACAAACACCCCCTGATTATATGGAAGCCAAGTCTGGCACATAACAGGTAGGAGATAGTGTTAGGTTCCCGTTCTGCAGAGAACACCTTGACGATTCGGTGAATGGGCTCAGATAATTTTGTACAAAATATATTTGCCAAGAGTCTCTAATTTATTAAACAAGCATAGCATGAGCTTTGGAATACTCTATATCTCTATGGCATTTTGTGCTTTATCTGGTTAGCAGTGTGCGGTTGTATTGTATGTATTTTCCTTTGACATGTATTTAGCCATAGCAACCAGCACCTGCGCTCTGGGATGTGCTGACTGAAATTTCTCTTTTTTATTTGTATTTTACCTATGTATGTGCCATGGCGGAGGACCATCCCCGCCGCTGCTCTCCTCTCCATAGCAGGCACCTCCACAGTTCTGCTCACCTCTTTCACACATCGGCCCACCCACCGTAGTAGCTCCACTGTTCCTACAGGCTGCAGCCTACTTCTTACCAGCAATACATCCCTCTGCCTGTAGGGCCACATTCATCCTCCGTTTAAGGTCAACATGTGCACCCTAATCTGAGTACATACCTCACACATATTACATATATACAGTACATACCTCACACATATTACCATATTTCAAGTACATACCTCACACATATTACATATATACAGTACATACCTCACACATATTCCATATATACAGTACATACCTCACACATATTACATATATACAGTCCATACCTCACACATATTACATATATACAGTACATACCTCACACATACATTACATATATACAGTACATACCCACAGTACACACCTCACACATATTACATAAAACAGTACATACCTCACACATATTACATATATACAGTACACACACACATATTACATATACATACAGTACATACCTCACACCACATTACATATACGTAAATACCTCACACACATTACATATATACAGTACATACCTCACACATATTCATATATACAGTCCAACCTCACACATAATACATATATACAGTACATACCTCACACATATTACATAATACAGTCCATACCTCACACATAACATTATACAGTAACACCTCACACATATTACATACACACAGTACATACCTCATACATATTACATATACACAGTACATACCTCACACATATTACATATATACAGTACATACCTCACACATATTACATATATACAGTACATACCTCACACATATTACATATATACAGTTACATACCATAACACACCCACACATATTACATATACAGTCCATACCTCACACATATTACAATTACAGTCATACTCACACATTACATATATACAGTACATACCTCACACATATTACATATATACAGTCCATACCTCACACATAATACATATATACAGTACATACCTCACACATATTACATATATACAGTCCATACCTCACACATATTACATATATACAGTACACACCTCACACATATTACATACACACAGTACATACCTCATACATATTACATATATACAGTACATACCTCACACATTACATATATACAGTACATACCTCACACATATTACATATATACAGTACATACCTCACACATATTACATATATACAGTACATACCTCACACATATTACATATATACAGTACATACCTCACACATATTACATATATACAGTACATACCTCACACATATTACATATATACAGTACATACCTCACACATATTACATATATACACACAGTACATACCTCACACAGGAGCACTTACCTCTGGAGCAGTTCGGGGGGTGCTCTGTACAGGAGGCTGTAGAATAGTGATCGGTCACTGAGCCAAAGAGAACCGGATCCCAAACCTTCTCCACCTTAAAAGGAGGGGGGGGGGGGCAGCTGTGTAATGGAGCCTCCTCCCTGTCCTCCATGTGTCCGGCTGCTGAGCTGACAGGAGAGTGAGGAGAAGAACAGGCATGTCCTGAGAGGCAGCATGGGGCCGGGGGGATTTACATGGGACTGTATGTTAGCGAAGACTGGGGGATGGGGGGATATGATATATCTGCCTAGTGATAATATGTAATTTGTATGTTCTTTCTGTGCTTTTCCTCTCGCCCACCATACTGATAGGGATTCTGGTTTCGGAGCCGCACTGGGGACACTGGGTGATGACCTCGGGGGAGTTTTATCAAAACTGATGGAAAGCAAAACTTACTGACCACAGCGACCAATCAGATTCCAGCTTTAAATTTTTGGCTCCTTTGGAAGATAAAAAGAGGAATCGGAGCCGGTTTTTCTCTCCACCAGTTTTGAAAAATCTCAATGTCTGTACAGCGCGGTGGAATATATAGGCGTGAGAAATAATAAGTGACAGAACTCGGCCACAGCTGAGAACCTTTATAAAGGACGCCATAAGGTTCACACATCTGTGTCCATTTCATGTTCCCCCCAAAAAATATGTTTGTGCTTTATCCGTGAAGGATCCGATCTGAACGAACCCATTACAATCAATGGGTGCAGGTGCTGTCCGTGGAAAATACAGACGTTAGAGATAAACGGAAATGTGATTGAGGCCTAAAGTGAAGAAAAACAATGTGAAGAGGACTTTATTAAAAGATAGTGAGCGATACGTTCCGGAGTAGCCTCCCTCGGCCACGTCATCTTCCCCAGTACTGTAGTGGTAGGACAGAAATAGCAGTAACACAGGAAGTGACTAAATCAAATGAACTGCAAAATTTTATGTTATTGCATTTTTTGTTTTTTTCTTCCCAGAGCCATAACTTTTATATTTTTCCGCTCACCGGCCTCATGAGGGCTCGTTTTTTGCGGGACAAGTTGTACCATTTTTGTTTTTACATTGTTCCCTATGAAATAAAACTGACCTGTTCTCTTCATTCTCTGGGTCAGTACGATTACAGTTATACCACATTTATATAGTTTTATGGGTTTAGTTTTTACAGTGTTCCCTATTAGATAAAACTGACCTGTTCTCTTCATTCTCCGGTCAGTACGATTACAGTGATACCACATTTATATAGTTTTATAGGTTTTGTTTTTACAGTGTTCCCTATTAGAGATAAAACTGACCTGTTCTCTTCATTCTCCAGGTTAGTACGATTACAGAGATACCACATTTATATAGTTTTATGGGATTTGTTTTTACAGCGTTTCCTATGAGATAAGACTGACCTGTTCTCTTCATTCTCCGGGTCAGTACGATTACAGTGATACCACATTTATACAGTTTTATAGGTTTGTTTTTACAGTGTTCCCTATGAGATAAAACTGACCTGTTCTCTTCATTCTCCGGTCAGTACGATTACAGTGATACCACATTTATATAGTTTTATGGGTTTTGTTTTTACAGTGTTCCCTATGAGATAAAACTGTCCTGTTCTCTTCATTCTCCAGGTCAGTACGATTACAGCGATACCACATTTATATAGTTTTATGGGTTTTGTTTTTACAGTGTTCCCTATGAGATAAAACTGACCTGTTCTCTTCATTCTCCGGGTCAGTACAATTACAGTGATACCACATTTATATAGTTTTATAGGTTTTGTTTTTACAGTGTTCCCTATGAGATAAAACTGACCTGTTATCTTCATTCTCCGGTCAGTACGATTACAGTGATACCACATTTATATAGTTTTATGGGTTTTGTTTGTACAGCGTTCCCTATGAGATAAAACTGACTTGTTGTCTGTATTCTCCGGGTGTATGCAAATGAGTTCTTTCTCGGTTATGATTACAGTATACTGAAAACCTTGACACAAATGATAATTGATTAAAAATAAAGTAATAAAGTTTATTATACTTAGCTTTGTGCAAATATGGAAATGAGGTACCTAGGGAGCCCCGTCTGCCTCAAAATGCAGCCGAGGTAGTAGCAATCAGCAATCTGGTCCTGGACACGAACCGGTGTAGTTGTCCCAGGCTGAGGCTCACACTCAGGTTCTGAATGAGATTTTTTATCTATCGTAGGCCCCTCCAACCCCCTCCCTTGCAGAAGGGGGAGGGGGACGGACGAGCGTTTGAATAACTAATGGTGACAATGTCCCCATCTGGTACCTATAAAGGGTTGGTTTACATTACATAAATATACCCCCCATAACCCTTCTCAGTATCTGGAGAATATTTATGTACAACATCTGGGAAAATATAGAGGTCGACATTGGCATAACATAATTACTCCCTGAGTAACTGATAGCTAAGCCAATTATCGTTTCTCGGGAAATAGGAGAATATTTATGTTATCCCCCCGGCCGCTGAGAGAAACATTCCCATATGGCTGTAGACAGACCTTAACATAGCACAAGGTCACAGAGGTCAACTGTCTCCCACGCCGCTAAATAGGGGTATTGAAGGTTTAAAAAGAAAACACACTAATATGAATTAATATATATACACATATACCATATATCTATATTATATAGTATATGGTCTTACACTAAAATTAGACATAAATTTAACTCCTGTTACATATTTTTAAGACGTTGCTGCACCTCTTCCTGCGTCAGAGAAGACACTTTTAAAGGGGAATTTACTTTTATACTCTGCATTTCATCTGACAGTTTATTTTCCTCAGTGAATACAGTGGAGAAAAAGTTATTTAGTAGCTTTGCTTTTTCCTCATCGCTCTCTGCAACTCCCCCCTCATTACTCTGAAAAAATCCGGATTCGCTTCG